>ML809204.1:9267-50930 GCA_009831015.1 Picea engelmannii
TACTCCAAAGAAACATTTGGATGGTTTGGCATATAGTTGTTGCTCCTTTAGTAGTTGTAGCACCTTGTCAACATGTCGCACATGATCCTCCCAAGACTTGCTATAGATTAGTATATCATAAAAAAATAATAACACAAATTTTCTAAGGAAGGGCTTGAAAATGGAATTCATCAAGCCTTGGAATGTGGAAGGTGCATTTGTAAGGCCAAAAGGCATGACCAAAAATTCATAATTGCCTTCATGAGTTTGGAATGCTATTTTTGGGATATCTTCTTCCTTCATTCTGATCTGATGATACCCTGAACGAAGATCCAATTTTGTGAAATAGATTGCTCCATGTAGTTCATCTAAAAATTCATCAATGACGGGAATGGGAAACTTATCTTTAATAGTGATCTTGTTGATCTCTCTATAATCTGGAAACATACGCCATGAGCCATCTTTCTTGAATACCATTACCACTGGTGTAGAGTAAGAACTTTGGCTAGGTCTAATAATGCTAGCCTCTAACATTTCTTCAACCATATGCTCAATTTTACTCTTCTAGATGTAAGGGTATCTATATGGCCTGATGTCAGGAGGAAAACTCCCAGGAATTAGGTGAATTTCATGATCATGACTTCGAGTGGGTGGAACACCTTTGGGAATATCTTCAAATACTTTGGAATGCTTATCAATGATCCTTTGGAGATATTGAGGAATAGATGGCTTATATGTTTGAAAATATAGTGATCATAGTTGTGCAATAACGCCTTGATGCCCATTTTTCAATAATTGTTTCATTCCATTAGAGCTTATCACCTTACCGGGTTTCCTTGTGATACCTCTTAACTCAATTTATTTTCCTTCCATGAAAATTTCATGAAAAGTTCTTGAAAATTAAAAGCCACTGTTCCTAATGATTGTAACCATTGGATTCCTAGTACAACATCTACACCACCCATGGGTATATCAATCATTTGACTATTCATTACATATTCCCCCATAGTAATATTGATATTATTGCATTTTCCTGAGCAATTGATAGTTCCTCCATCTGCAATCATTACTTGAAACTCTGGCACTGGATATACGAAGCAATTGAGAGCTTTGGCTAATTTATAGTGAATGAAATTATGAGTACTACCAGAATCAAATAGGACCATTACCTTTTTCTTTTTGATGTATCCTTCGATCTTGAGGGTTTGAGGAGTGCTAATTCCATCCAATGCATTACACGATATCATGGGAGTCAACTCTTCAGATGAAATTGCTTCTACATTTTCATCTTGAGATGCTTCTTGTTCTTGTTCTTCTTCCTCTTCAAAATCTATGTAGAATAATTTCTTCTCACCACACTTATGTCCCTTACTGTACTTGCTGTCACAATTAAAGCACAAACCATTTTCTTTTCTTTCCTCCAATTGTTGAGGTGTCAAACTTGTAGGTTGAGGTGTTTTAGAAGAAGGAGCATTGTTCTCTCTATAGATGTTAAGATTTGTCCTTCTAGTAGCCATAGCCATATTTTTACTTTCAACATTTCTTGCCACCTTAAATGCATTCTCCAATGATTTGGGTTCCCAAAGGAAAAACTCATGTTGAATGTCATCCTTTAAAGTTCCTATGAATACATCAATCAAGTGCTCATCTGGAATATCGGTTACCTTTATATTCAATATTTGGAAGTTCTCAATGTGCTCGGTAACTGAACCCTTTTGCTTGAGATTTATCATTTGGCTAAAGAAGGTATTGCTCCTTGTATCCTCATAGTGTGCTATAATTTCTTCCGTGAAAATTGTCCAAGTGACGAGCGATTTACTAGAACAAAGACATCGATACCATACAAATTGATTCGGTCTAAATATAAATAAGCAATTTGTACCTTTTGTGTATGTGGCACATTATGTAGATCAAATAATTTCTCCATCTGAAGTATCCATGTGATTGGGTCCTTGCCATCAAACTTCCTCATATCGATCTTAGGAACGTGGTTGGTCTTCAACCCAAAGTTGGAGTTTCTCCATTCTTGATCCACCTTCCTTGTGTCCTCATCATGAATTTCATGGTATGCATTTTCACTTTCAGGTGTTTTCTCTGTTACAAAATTTTTCAATACTTCCATGATATCCTCTTTTAAACCATCCATCTTTGCCTCCAACTTAGCTTCCATCTCTTGTAGTTCATCTTTTGTTACTATATTCTTTTGTAAATAATTTATGTCCCTACGTATTTCTTCACCTTCATCAACAGTCCAAGTAGGATTGTATGGAGGCTTATTTAGTGTAGAAGTTCCCTTTTTGGGTGGCATGTTGGCCAAGTATCACTTTTGAACCTTGATTTTGAGGTGGTTCTGCTAGACAATCTTTCTTCTGTTGTATCTCCCACGTTTCAACCCTTATGGGTATGGAACTTTATTTTGTGTATTTCTCTGAGATTTATTCTCTGCAATTCCATAAGTCTGATCAAAATTGGACGTGCCAAGTGGAATTTACGGTAACTTCCCCACAACTTGCCGATTTTTTGCCTTTCCAGAAGATCTCACTTGTATAGTGTGCCCCACACAAAATAATTGATATAAAATTCTAAAACTCGTACTAGAAATACTACAGACTGTCAAAAATCTAGTGAAATTTGTACCACTCAATTTGGATACTCTAGGAAGAATTTATGATTGTTTTACTTGGAACACCTTCTTGAGACTAGTCAATAGGACTAGTCAGATACCCTATATTACACAGGGTGTATCTAAAAATTTAAGATGAGCCAGAAGCTAAACGTTTTACCGTAGATACCTTACTAATATATATGAGTAGAATTTGGAGTTTAGGGTATGAAACATTATAGAAAAATTTTTATAGTGAAAATTCCGCAATGACTCAGTTCAGGATGATTCCAGAACCCTATCTGTACAGGCTATATCTCCGAAAGGATAAGGCCCAAGGAGCTAAAATTTGAAACCAACGTACCTTGAACCGTCTACTAAATATCCTCCAAGCCATTCCTTCTTAAACATTTTAGACAAAAAGTTATAGAAAAAATTCCATGGTATCTCAGATGTAGCAGCGAAACCCCAAGACCTTGAGCTCTAATACCATATGTTAAGAACAAAATATCAATATAGCATAGAAAAACATCAGAAAAAGTAATCAACGCCTTGAAAAGGAGATAATTTCAGATAATAAGCCTCTTTGAGGGGGCAACCTCCTTTTACCCCACTTAAATGTTCAAGTACAAGATGATTCAAAATGAAAATGTCTCCTTGGTATATATAGGAGACTAGGAGGTATAATTACAACTAATTGCCTAAAGACGACATAAATAAAATAACATTACTAATATAATATGCCCCAATTAAGGGGTAATGAGCCAATATTAGGGCTTAACAACATCAATAATTTTTTCAAGGGTAGTAGTAGTAGCTTTTAAGGACTTTATTCATAAGTTTTTGGAGGTTTACTTAGATGATTGGACAATGTTCACATTGTTGAAGGATCATTTTGAAGTATTAAGGCTGATGTTGGAGAGATGCATACAATTTCATATATAATTAAATATTAAGAAATGTATTTTTAGTGCACCTTTGACATTTTGTTAGGACATGTGGTGTGTAAATAGGGTCTGCTAGTTGATCGTGCTAAAATTGTTGTCATAGTTAACTTACCATCACCAAAACCAGTGCGCTAGTTGAAGAGTACATTGGGAAATACATGATAATACAATAAATTCATAAGAGGATATGCATAAATTACTGCGCCAATGGAGAAGTTGTTGAAGAAGGACACTGAGTATCAATGGAACAAGGAATTCCAACATAGCTTGCATATTTTGAAGGATAATACGGTTACTGCACTGATTTTAGTATTTCGAGATTGGTAAAAAGCATTTCATGTGTGTGTGGATGCATCTTCAATAGAATTAGGATCAATATTGACACAAACATGAGAAGGTGATATGGATCTCCGTATTGCATTTGCAAACATAAATTTATCAGATTCCGAACAAAACTATAATACTAGAGAAAGAGAAGGGATAGCTATGGTGTATGCTTTGTAGAAATACAAGCATTACTTGTTAGGAAAACATTTCAAGATGTTTACAAATCATTCTCATATGATATATTTAGTTAATAAGGCAGTGTTGGGGGGAAGGATATGCATATGGATACTCTTGTTTTAAGAATTTGATTTTGAAGTTATGGTGAAACCTGGAAGATTGAATGCAGGACCAGATCACTTATCTAGGATAATTAATGGAGAAGAACCTAGTAACTCGGAAGACAAATTTCCAAATGCACAATTGTTTTCATTACAGATAGTTGATGAGTATTTTGCTGACATTATTGAGTTTTTGAGTACAGGATTTGTTGCACAAGATATTTTACTACTGCGTAGAAGACAACTTTGGTGGTTAGAGCTGCAGATTATCAGTTGATTGCACGTCATTTATACAAAATAGGAGAATACAACATTTTGAGAAGATGTGTGATGGAGTATGAAAGAACCATTATTTTGGCAGAGGCACATGAAGGAATTGTAGGAGGGCCTTACGCAGCAAAATATACCACACATAAGGCATTGCACACATTATTATGGTGGCCAACAATTCACAAGGATTCAAAGGAATACTATTAGAAGTGGGATGTTTTTCAAAGAGTTGGGAACCCATATAGGATGCATGAGATGCCACTGATACCATAGGTTACTTTACAACTGTTTGATAAATGCGAAATAGATTTTGTAGGTCCAATTAATTCACGATCAAGAAGATCAGGAGCTAGATATATTATTACAACGACATAATACTTGACCATATGGGCCGAGGCAACACCAATGAAGGATTGCAACATAGAGACTGCAACACGCCTTTTATTTGAAAATGTAGTGACAAGATTTGGATGTCCAAGAATATTGATGAGTGACCAAGGGACTCACTTCATCAACAATACAATTGAGAAAATGCTTAAAGAGTTTAAGATACATGACTAGAAGAGTACTCCTTATAAACCTCCAAAAAATGGAACAGTCGAAGCATTCAATAAGATTTTGGAGAATGCCTTGACAAATATTTGTAATGTAAACATAGATGATTGGGATTTGAAGGTACCAACAATACTTTGGGTTTATAAAACTACTTGCAAGAAGCTAACAGGGAAGACACCCTTTAGATTGGTGTATGAACATGAGACATTATTTACCTTAGATTATTTGATACCAAGTCTGTGCATTGCATCGATTACATATATGATAGAAAGGGGCATAGTGCAGGAAATATTGGCTCAACTGATGTAATTAGAAGAGGGAAGAATCATGGCAGGTTTTCATCAATATGTACAAAAAGAAAAGGATAAAGCATGGCATGACAGACATATCAAGAAGAAGAATTCTAAGGTAGGATATCTAGTTCTCCTCTATGATAGTAAGTATTTTCAACACCTAGGGAAGCTAATAATGCATTGGCTAGGGCCATATCAGATAGAATCTGTCACAAATGGAGGTGTTGTACAATTGTAAGAATTAGCAGGAAAGGAAGTTCAAGGAATGGTGAATGGTAGTCGACTAAAACTATATAGGGATATTTGACCTACTAACCCTCATTATTTGCAGCGCAACAAGTAGACTTGTACGTGTTGTAAATAGTAGGAGATAAAAGAAGAAAAAGGAAGAAAAGATTGGAAAAGATTAAGAAAAAGTCAAAAATAAGTAGTAAGAGGAATAAGTGATAGATAGATAGTTGGAGATGACAGCACGCAACAAAAAAAAATTGTTATGACTATGCGTAGGAAAAATAAACACCACGTGATGGGATAGAGATTAACTGGAAAAGTGGAAGACATATGAACAGAAAAAACGGACACGTCAAAGCATCAATGAAAGAGTCTATAAAAAGGGAAAAGCTCAGAAGGGTTCAACACTTCACAATTTCTGAGAAACAGATAACTTAAGAGCACAAAAAAAGTGTGAATGAACAAGATAGACATTAATTCATACATAAGGAAAGAAATATGCCACCCCCTAAGGTTGGAGCTCCTGGACGATTTGTAAGAGTGACCCGATAATCAGGGAGGAAGAAGGAAATAATGACAGAACTTGAAATTTTCATTGAGCTAGAGGATATTATAACGTTGGAGACTGAATCCATTAGTCCAACAAGGACAAAAGAAGAAATATTAAGCATAGAATAGGTGCAAGCAGGTTATAGCATAGGGCAATCAGAAAACCCTAACGGCGGGGAAAACCCTAATCCTGAAAACCCTGTAGAAGTGGAGGAAATGGAAAACAAAAACAAGAAGTTATTGCAGAATAAGTTATGGTCGAAGATATCACAGGAAATCAAGGGACACGAGAATAAGATGAAGAATAATATGAGGACGAATTTATAAGAGAAAACCCAGTCGTGGGACAGAAGAGAAAAGCACGGGACAATCGAGGGAAGAAGTGAAAGGGGATGGTGAGTATGTGAAGGGAGATACCTCTTACCAAAAGGAAGTAAAGGATGACAAAGCATAAAATAAGAAAACTGAGGCACAAACCTCAACCCTAAAAAATAAGAGGACTAGAACACAAGAGGGAGAAATAAGGAAGAAAATGAAGTATCGCAAGAATCCTCCAGTCCTCACTATTACAAAAGACGATGCAGATTTCATCCTAGACAAAGTCCAAGATAGAGGGGAGGATGCAATACGTGTTGTAGAGGCACAAAGAGATAATATTATGGAGAAACTAGTAGAAGTTCATGAAATTTTACAAAGTCTGCAACTAAGTACAATGCATCATCCTAAAACGCAGCAGAAAGACAAAGCACATGAAGCACCAACACAGAAAGAGAAAGAAGATACAATGTAGATAGTAGTAATGAGCAGTGATAGGTTCACGGTCACACAAGAAATGTTGTCAGTATATGAGAACACAATGCATAAACCAATGAAGGACATAAAACATCTGGAGTTGGTTATGGAAAATATACCCACAAAGGCATTATATGGGTTACACGCGAGCCTGATGCAGGAAGTCCAGTCGATAGCTAGAGGGGATGCCACAAACCTAGAGATCGACAGGGAGATGAAGGAGATATTTTAGGTCACGTGTGAGAAAATAACCCTCGAGAAGGAGGAGGAGAAATAGCACACAAAAAACCTATAGAAGAAACTCATAAAATTATACAACAACATACTATATTGCGCGCAGGCATTGAAGGTCATAGTAGAAGAAAAGATGCAAAAGATTGCACAGACCATGGAGAGATACAGGTAGGAGATAATAGAGTTAGTAGAAAAAATCAATCCAATCACACCCCTAGAGGTGAGGGAATAGAGAGAGAAGGAGGCTACTGCGCATATAGATATCATAATGCAGGAAGCAAAAGAATTCACAGAATCGTATGACAGGATTGTGCACATTTGGACCAACCTAGAAGAAGATGACATGATCCAACAACTAGATCAGAGAGAGGAAAAGTTGAACATGGAAGTTTAGGACTTGAATATGAGGTAGAATACAATGGACATATTCCTGAGACTGAGGGTCGTGTAGGATATGAAAAACCTGCAGGCAGAGGTAAAGGTAGTAAAAGGAGAAAAAAAAGCAAGGCGGACCCAATTGGATCCATTACAAAAAGAGGCTGAAATAATGATAGAAGAACTACAGATAAATAAAGGAAGACTAGCACAGACACATGGAAAAAGCAGGGAAGTGCTAAAATAGCACATGCCAACATAGGATGTGGAGACATTGGCAGAGAAGAATGTGCAAGAAAAGGAAACAACAATAGAGATGGCAAAGAAGTTTCATGCACTGGAGGTAGCGCTGCAGAAAGTGAACTAAGTCTATGTGGCTTAGAACAAGCCACATGCTAGTGTTGGGGGCCTATTGGCATAGGCCTATCATGGAGAAGAGTCTACTTTAGAGAAAATATCGAGAACAACATAGCAAATGAGGAAAATTGGACCAAGAAGGAGAGCACACCATGTTTTGAGGAAAAGAAGCATGCACATAAAGATTTGTGGAAATACGATGCATATGTGGACAAACCTAGACACATTAGGGTTAGGGTTTTCGGATGTATTGGAAGGGTTTTAACACAATTTTGTAGAATGAATAGAAGAGGTATAGAGTAGATTGAGGAATCTATGATTTTGTGTGAGATATTTGTGTGAATTTTTGAATGAATAAAGTACTTGGAGAACCTTTTTGGAGTTGAAGTCTATTTTGAGAGTTGTGGAGATCAGATGAAGTCAATGTGGATATGTAGTTGAGGGTCAGTTCACAAGTTTTGGATATTGGTGTGACACTGATCCACCTCACTACTCACTATTTTCCTATGATGTAATGCATGCAACTCCTTTTTGATGAATAAGACAAAACCATAAGATCTTTGTGGACGTAGCCTAGGGAGGTGAACCACGGTAAAAACCTATGTTGAAATGTGTCTAAATGTTCTTACTATTTCTGCAATTATGGTTAAATAATTAGATAGATGAATGAATGATTTTAATTACAACATGCACTAGAATATGTGTGTAGAATGAATGCTATAAATGAGTAAATTAGTGGATCTGATGAATATTATAGAAGGTATGTTTAAGTAGAAATAGAAGTAAGAAGAACAACCCCAATTCCTTCAATGAATGAGACACCTGCATCCTGAAGTCACCCATAAACCATCTCGGGTGAGACTGTGATGTGCACTCTGTGCATGGCATAGACTTCTTGTTTACTAGAAGGGCCGATGGTGAAAAGGGTTTTGTTGGAGAACTAAGGTAGAACCTGGGTCGTCCCATACATCCAACACCCTGATCCTCAACCTACTCTCTTTTTTCTATAGTACCTCCTCCAACATTATCTCCAACTTCCCCTCCTCATTCAATGGTGGTAACTCCTTTGAAATGGTAACATGTTGCCCCAATTCCTTTTTAAGGAAAGAAGCGTGGAATACATTGTGTATCTTGCTACTTTATGGTATCTCTAGCTTGTAGGCCACTTTGTCCACTCTCCTTATGACCCTATATGGCCCGTAGAACTTGGGTTTCAATTTCTATGCTCTGCTCTTCTTCAGCGAAGACTGCTTGTATGACTACAATCATAGAAAAAACAAGCCCCCCACCTTGAAATTTCTCTCTATCCTCTGTTTATCTGCATATATCATCTGTTGGTTATATACTTCATGTAGATTTTCTTTTACTACCTATAGAACCCTCTGACTCTCCTCTATCTAGTCCTTATCTCCTAGGGCCCTGCTATCTCCAAACACCATCTCCAGAAAGGAAGGATCACCATATCCGTATAAAGCTATGAATGGTGACATCCGAATGGACATATGATATGTCATGTTGTAACAATACTCACCCATGTGCAACCATCTCACCCATGTTTGTTTCTTCTTTCCTACATAATTCATTAGATACCCCTCCACCCATTTTTTGACGATCTTCATCTATCCGTCTATATGGGGGTGGTATCTGGTACTCGTGGCTAACTCTATTCCCACTAACCTGAATAATTACTACCAAAATGAACTAATGAAGCACCTGTCCCTGTCACTGACTGTGTTTTTGGGTAGGCTAGAGCTTGAAGACCTCCTTGAAAAAAAACTCTTCTACGTGGATGGCCTTGTAGTCTATGGGTATGGAAAATAAATGTGTAAACTTGGTCATTTTGTTGACCACCAGAAAAATATAATCTCTACCTTGCACTAGAGGAAGTCATGTAATAAAATCCATGGAAATACTCTCCCACTTCTACTCTGGAATGGGTAAAGGATGAAGTAATCGTTCTGATGACAAGTCAGGCACTATGAGATGTGTCTCAGCACATCATACTTGATACCCTTCCATGAGAATCTCTCTATGATCTTCTTGTATGTCTTGAAGAACCCTTGATGTCTGGTTGTGGGTGAGTCGTGATAGGCCTTCATAACCTTTCCTTTCAATGTAGATTCTAGAACTAAGTAGATCCAGTCCTAGTAGAAAATGACATCATCCAATACCCAATATCTATCATCCCCCACCTGAACATCCATTACCTAGCAGGAAAATATATTATTGGAGTACTCTACTAGAAAGTGTGCCTTCTAGTTTGTGCAAATATCCATCATCAAACAACCTACTAGTCTCCTGGATAAGGCATCCTCTCCTTCATTAATTTTAACTTTAACATACTCAATGCCAAAGTCAAAGGCTTAAATCTTAGAGACCCATTTATGATATCTCTCACTAAGGTCTTTCTGATCCCTGAAATACTTTAGACTATTGTGATTAGTCTTTACCACAAATATGTTTCCCACCAAATACTTCCTGAATTTGGTTAATGCATGAATGATGGCTAGCATATTCTTATTGTATATAGAATAGAGCCTATCCATATCGCTGAAATTCTTTCTTTAAAAACGATGGGGTGACCTCCCTTCATAAAAAATGCTCCAATCCCCACTCCTGATGCGTTGCACTCTAAAAAAAATGAATATGAAAAATATGGCAGGGATAGAATAGGGAATGTGATCATAAACTCCTTCATTCGCTCGAAAGTGTGTTGTGAATCTTTGGTCCACTGAAAATCACCCTTATTTGTCATATCAATGAGTGGCGCTCCCAACTGTGAAAACCCCTTAACGAACCTCCTGTAGTAGTTGCACAACCCAAATAATCCCTTTATCTCTGTGAGTTTCTTGGGTGTTGAACAATCCAAAATGGCCTTGATCTTCTCTTGATGAAACTTTACTCACTTCTCCTTGATGATGTGCCCAAAGTACAAAATTTATTTCATACCAAACTCACACTTGGACTCCTTGACATATAATGACTGTGCCTACATAATGCCCAAGAAATCCTCCAAGTGAGCCAAGTGTTCATCCCATGTCCTATTGTATATCAAGATGTCATCAAAGAATACCAAAAGGTACTTCCACAGCTGTCCTTTGAAGATGTGATTCATGCAATAATAGAATGTGGCTGGTGCATTGGTCAACCTGAAAGGCATGACCAAGAAATCAAAGTTCCCAAAATGGAATCGAAAAATTGTCTTCTCTATGTCCCACTCTATGATGTTGATTTGATGGTATCCTAATCATAGATCTATTTTGGTGAAGAAGAATTCCCCATGTAGCTCATCCATCAACTCATATATTCACAGGATGGGGTACCTTTTCTTGGTCATCTTCTTATTAAGGGCCCAATAATATATTCACATCTTTAGTGTGCCATCCTTCTTCAGTACCAGTACAATTGAAGAAGTTAAAGGACTCATGTTGGGCCTGATGTTCCCAATCACAAGCAATTCCTTGATTGACTTCTCAATCTCATCCTTGAATTTTTTAGGGTGTTTATAAGGTGCGGTGATCACTGGTGTTTCCCCTGCCTCTAAATAAATAGTGTGCTCAAACCCTGTATCTGGTGGTTTCCCTGGTGGTATCGGTCCAAATAATGACTCTAACTAAATAAGAAGTGCTCTGATCTCTAGATGATACTTCTCTCAGCCATCTGAATCTCTCTTGGTGGTAATCAAGCACTCGACAACATATGCTACATCACCATGTCAGAAGACCCTCTCCATCTTCTTTGCTGACACTGCCTAGGGTGCTTCTGTAGAAATTCCCCTCAATACTACCCTCATCCCATTGGTGTCCCAAAAAATCATATTCAAGGTCTGGTATTTTACCCCAATCTCTCCCACTGAATATAACCACTTAATGCCCAATACTACATATGTGTCTGATAAGTCAACTACATAGAATGTATTTGTCACTGTGTAGTTATCTAGTTTGACCTCTAGGTCTTGAAACCTATCCAAGCATGTCATGGTATACCCATCTTCCATGACTACTATAAACCCCTCAAAATACTCAGTACGTAACCCCCTCTGATCTACTAAGGATGCATATATGAAGATATGGGTTGCCCCACTATCTACCAATGTTGTGATATGTTTTCCTTGTATGAGCCCTTTGAGTATGATAGTGTTATACCTGGGTACTCCTGAGAGGGTTTCTATGGTACCCCATTTCAAAATCCTATGAGGCTTTTTCTCCCCCCGGATGGTGGTTCTACTTGTGGTTGAGGTTTATTTGGAGGTTTCTCTAGATCATATGCATGCTCCTCCTCTAAGTCACTGCCTACTACTGATCTATCTTTTCTTCCTCCTCCTCACTATCTAACTCTACCTCAATGTAGTGGATATATCCCTTTCCCATACATCTATGGCATGGGATACTACCCTCAGCCCATTGGTGTCCCAAAAACTCATAGTCAAGGTCTGGTAGTTTACCCCAATCTCTCCCAGTGAATATAACCATTGAACGCCCACTACTGCATTTGTGTTTGATAAGTCAACTACATAGAATGTATATGTCACTGTGTAGTTATCTAGTTTGACCTCTAGGTCTGGAACCATACCTAAGCATTTCATGGTATACCCATTTTCCATGACTACTATAAACCCCTCAAACTTCTTAGTGTGTAACCCCCTTCGAGCTACTAAGGATGCATCTATGAAGTTATGGGTTGCCCCACTTTCTACCAATGTTTTGATGCATTTTCCTTGTATGAGACCTTTGAGTATGATAGTTTTATACATGGGTACTCCTGAGAGGGTTTCTATGGTACCTCATTTCACAATCCTACGAGGTTTTGTCTCCCCCCCGATGGTGGTTCTACCTATGGTCGGGGTTTCTTTGGAGGTTTCTCCATCTCCTGTGTATGATCCTTCTTTGAGTCACTTCCTGCTACTGATCTAATATCGTCCTCCTCCTCCTCCTCGCTGTCTGACTCCACCTCAATGCAGTGGATCTATCCATTTCCCATGCATCTATGGTCTAGGACCCACGGGTATCTGAAAGAGAATCAAATCTTATTTCTCATAAACTCCCACCTGGTATCATCATCCAACTTGGGTTTTCCTTTCCAAACCCTTGGAGGATTATTATTATCCTTATTTGTTTGTGATACAAAGGGTTTGGTGAAGGTATTAGGTTTCTTCACTAAGTCCCCCATGTCTCTAGCATGCAAGATGGACTCCTATAGGGTGTGAGTCTTGAAGGCCTTAACCCAAATCCTCAATGGATCTGTCAATGCCTCAGTGAACAACATCACCAACCTATGCTCAGGTATATTGAATACTGCCACTGCCTTTTGCTGAAAATCTATGATGAATGCTTTGAATGACCCAGTCTGTCTCAGTTGTGTCAAATCCATGAATTGTATTTATGGATCCCTCCTATCAAACCTCTCCATCAACCTCTCAATGAAATATAAATAAGATGTAATGCAGTTGTGACCCAAGGTCACCAACCCATGATACCACCACTCGTGGGCCTCCCCCTCCAAATGTAATGTAGTGAAGCTGGTAGCTTCTAACTCCATCATCGATTTAAGATTGAAATATGCGTCAATATTATGTACCCATGCTTGAGCTAAACCTCGAGAAAAACCATCGAAACTAGGAATATTCAACTTCCCCACCTTCTTGATAAAGTCCATGTTTTGGGTTTGCATGTTGCCCCGTTGTGCCTCCCTAGGCCTGTTTTGGTACCTGATCGAACAATAGTCTATCAAATTCATGTCTGCATGGAACTCTATCCCTAATGCTAAGTAGTCTCCTTTATACTCTATTTAAGGATCTCGTGGTACTATCTTCCCCTATCCTGGTTGTCGCAATTGTTGTCCCCCCTGAAACTAAGGATATAAAGGTCGAGGAATCCTCCCAGATGATGTATAGGTACAAAAGAGGGATTGATGTCCACTCTCTTCACTTTGGGATCCACTAGAACCATTGGAACCACCTCCCTGGTGTCCTCTTGAACCACTCGCTCCACCTGCTACGTTTGCACCCATCGTTCCCACACTATTATGGATCATCTGAGTGTTGATTCCCATCTATGCTATGACATTCATCATGTACCATTTCCCTCTGGCTAGGTCATTTAATATGGATTGGGTACTGTCATATGGTGTCTTAGGTCCTTTCCCCTTACCCTCTGGTGTCTCATGCCTGTCACCCATAGTATTTTCTACCTCAGCCTTTGTCTCTGAACTGATATGATCCCTGTCTCTGTCCTATGCCTCTAGATCTATATCTGACTGAGTATGGAAGGGAGTGTAGTCCCTCCTACTCCTGTCCCTTCTGTATCTACTGTGACCCCTACAATACTGAATGTACTCATCCCCGATGTGACCTAAACCCTCTTGGTATGCCTCACCTATTCATGGAAGCATGGGATCATGAGATATCGCTTCTTCACAAACTAACAGGAAGAAGGCTCTGGTACCACTGAAATATCCCAATCCATGTATATGGATATCTACTACTAACCCTGTTGACTTGTCTTGCAGATCTACTGCGTTGGGTTTCTGAATGGGTTCTATGAAGGTTTCTGACTGCATTTGTTTTATGCTTTTATAGGTTTAAAACATTCATGCAATGGATTTGCAACAAAGAAAAACTCATCAACTTCTATTAGGTAGAATAATTGGAATTACAATATTTCATGCGAGAAATTAAATGAAATAACCTCAGCTAGATCATGAAAAGAGGGATATTAGTTGTAATACAAATAAAAACAATAGAAATGATATCTGGAAGGATGTAGGTAGGTATATTTTTGGATGAGAATACATATCTACTGCATGAAAACCCTGATTTGTTGCATGCACTTGGAAAGGCCCATGACAACTGCTGCTTGAGGATGGAATATTCTCCCTGGTTGCTAAAATCTTTGGATATGCTTGGAAATTGTCTCAACTTGGTCTCCCTGGCCTCAAACAACCTCTCACTGACTATCGTCCTAACTATCTTCCCTTTGTTAATCTGTGTGAATCCCGGTTGGACTCCCCTGGGGGTTGTGCACCTCCTAAACCAAACTAGTGCGCCCTAGTTGATCCCACTATCAGAATATGGATCTAACTGTTTGAATGTATGTGCCCTGGTCTCTTCTGTACTAGGTTGGAATTGATTTCTATGATTTGTTTTGGTGATCCCCATGGAACCCCAATTGTATCTCCTCAAGTGCTACACACTTTCTAGCTAGGAAATGCACCTTGGACTATTCCCCCGTCAGAATAGCTTAATAAATGTCTCAAAATAATCACCCCCATTCCTCCTATAATTCATTTTAAGGAATCAACTGAATGTACCTTGGTCAGGCCTAGCTAAATCTCAATGCCTCTCAAACCCTCATGCCCTCACCCTATTGAAGTTCTCCCTAGTTGCTATGGATCTTTATACTGCTATTGATTACTGATGAAGAACCTGTGTGTTCCTCCCGATGACTAGGGTGTGTCTCTCAACACCAAAACCAATGTGTGGTGGTTGTTTCCTCCAAAAACCCACAAAACAATGGAGATCGACTTCTCTCCTCTTGAACCTATTTCTCAACTCAATAATTGCCAATAATCAGGAATTAGGTCACAATCATCCCTCTTATCCCTCCTCCTAATTCTCTGTTGGCATGCATAGCTTAAGTGAATTTTCCTTAAGTTATGATTAATTATTTACTTAAGTCACTTTAAACCCCCTTTTTAGTCTAATTAGACATTCACTTTACCTCTTAGTCACTTTTCCCCTTTTAATGTCACTTTTTGGTTAGACTTTGATGTAATGACATTAATTAGAGAATTTTTTCCCCTATATGCTCGACTATAGTCTATGGGAACTTGTATAATAATTAGTGATGCAGGAGCATCATCTCACATCAGCCAGCCAGCCAGCCAGCCATGTCAAGCGCATGCATTCAATTGCTAAAGAGAGGCACAACCCTCATTTTTTATTCGAATGAATGTAATTAAATGTTTAAGCTGTTGAGCTAGGAATCCGTGCTTTTCACAAGCATAGAAGTTAATAGGCTTTAATATTCATAAGGCTGAGATCTAGATCTGATCTTCGGACTAGACAACCATTGAATGTAATCTAATAGAGTAGTTGAGGTTCGGAGGGAAGAGCTCGAAGAGCCCCTCGTGTAAAAGATCATTTTCAATCTCATTTTGTAATAGTTAGTAGAATGATTGAGCTAGCATGATATAGAGAAAGAGCCGAGACCTTGTTATAGGCCGTGCTCAGGAACACCTTTGTAAACAGACATTTATATTAATACAAACCAGAAGCAGTTTTTCCTGCATATATTTCCTGTGTTTGAATGAATGTCTTTTGAGTGTTCATATTTATGTTGTGTTCTTTATGCTGTAGATGTATGTTAGGCATTTGTAGGGGTTTTGTTTGATTTCAGGTTTGAGAAGGTCTTTGAGGTTTCATTCCAGGAGGGCGTGACAGAGTGTTGTGGACTCTAAATACCAGTGCACTAAAGCACTTTTAAATTCTGCGGGTTCAGACAAAGACGTGCCAGGTGGGAACAGAAACTGGAATCAACAACTCAAGAGAAAGGCATGTGAAGTTGTTGAGTACCTCAGGAGGTGAGGCTGTGTAAGCGAAACACAGTTGCAGACATAACTTATGTTGTGAGTTCTGTAGAGCTCTGCCAGGTGGGCATTGAGTAGGTGCAAAGGAGCGCAAAGAGGAACTTTGTTGTGAGTTCATTAGAAGCAAGAATCACTAAGGATTCTTGACACTCTGCCAGGAGGGCATTGAGCAAGTGTTAGAGTGCACAGAAGGAACTTTGTTGAGTTCAGAAGAGGACAGAATATCTGAGGAGTTCTACAAGAGGCTCTGCCAAGTGGGTATTGAACATATACACAGGGTTAATGAATACCTAAAAATACTCAGCAATAGGTTTCTTGAGCAGACTGAGCACCAGGAGGGCCTCATAATTCTCCATCTGCATGAGAAGGAAAGAAGATTTATTCCCTTAAGGTCTGAGGAGCGGGAAAGCTCAGAAGAGAGAACACCTTTATGTACGTGTAAAGACTCCGCAAGGAGTGCATGAGTCGTGGAAACCTATTAAGGTTTCAGAGAAACAGAAGCTTAGGACGGATAGCGCTTTATGTGCGCAGAGACCCTGTAGAGACACACGAGTCAGAATCCTTCAAGGATTTAGGAGTAAAAGCTCAGGAGGAAAAACATTTTCATATGTGCAGGCGAGTGCTTTTACACACAGAGGTCGCAAGAGACCATACGGATGAAGCAAAGGTCGAGGCCTTGTTGACAGGCAAAATTGACCGTCCATCAACTGGGAGAGTGGAACTGGTCCGGGGTTGTCTAATAACCCAAGCCGTTTGGGATGAACCACCCTGACGGGTTTAGCGGCTCCGTTATCTGATCTAAGTCCTAAGAAAATGAAAAAAGAAAAACTACTCTAAACTAACTAATCTAACTAAAACTAACTAATAAACTAATAAACTAAATTAACTATTCTATATATACAATCTACTAACTAATACTATACTAACTCTAACTACTAACATAAATAAATCTTATTCACAAAATATACAATATTAACAATTTACAGATTTATATGGAAACCTGAAAAACTCATTAATATTCTGTCCTAAGACAGAAAGAGATATTTTTTGTTGATTTTATAATTTTATGAACAGAAATAAAACAGAACTAACTAAACTAAACAACTAATATACTAATTCTAACTACAAATCTAACTAAACATATATATAACTAAACTACTAATATTATGCTAACAAATTAACCAAACAAATAAATAACAAACTGACCTAGAGAAACGCTCCAGGTTTGTCCTGTGTATGATGATTGTCTTAGCTGATCGGAGGCAGAAAACCCGCACCGAATTATCCAGGCGCTCGTTGTAAATAGAAAGCTGCAGTGCTCTTCAAATATGATTACAGGACAAACAAAAAATTACAACAATCTTATGATTTATAAATCTTCACAGTTAGATAAACCTGTATGCAAAGACTTATACAAAATGATTCAATTAATGAAGAAGAGAAATCTGTGATTCATCAACTGAAACAAAGTAATTGTTGTATTTTTTAAGTAATGAAAGAAATCATATATGAATAACACATTAATTAAATCATATCATTCTGCAATAGACTATGATAGCTAAAGTAGTCTATAATCAACTGCAAATGACATGCATAAACTTGAAACAAAAGATTGATATTATGAAAGCGAAAGATGTAGCAAAACATCAATTCTTGTCTTAGTTTGTATTAGAAATCCATAGCCTGGTTCTCCCACAAGTGAGGATGCTCCTTATTACACAAAATAATAAGTATTTAAAGACCTTCCACAGGGTAAAACATCCCTGTGGAAGTTATCAAAACTGTTTACATAAAATCTGGGAAGATATCCCAAGTCTGACTAAACTAGGAACCTAAAATAAAACTAAAACACACAAATATCTCCTAGACTGTCCAGTATGCCCAATGCAATTCGGATGTACCTGAAAAGGTTTAAAAATGAACAAGTTAGGAGGATATTTTGTTGATAAAAATGATAAAAAAAAATCTAACTCTCTAGACTAGCTACAAAATCTTCTGATTCTGTAGCTGGTCTAAATCAAACACAGAATCAACATTAAAATCAATTCAAATCTTTCAAGAATTAAATTCAACTATTAAAAAGTATCTAATAGCTATTTAAAAGACAAACGAATAATTCAAATTGAAATTGTCATACTAGTTTGAGATCACAACATGAATAAGATCAATCAAACGACTAAAGAAAGGCATATACTCTGTTTCGTTTGTTGTCCCAAAATCGGGTAAACAGAATCGTAATGAACAATAATGAAATCGCTTTGATATCAAACTAAAACCGATACAGTTAAACAAATCGATTGCCTTATCCATCAAAAGGAAACACGACCGAATGAAAACAACAGGATCATTTTCAGATTTGATACAACTGTATAAACGAACGATCCATCAAGTCAAAACTGGTGTGTTAATTACTACAAACAAAATGATAATGGAATCAATCGATTGATAATAGGATCTGTAGGCTTTGTTCAATCGTTTGTTATTGCTATTTGGGGCAAACAAATCGATTGACATTAAATGAAATCGTTCCTTTCAAACAAATTATAACCGAATTTGACAGAGATAACATATGTCGACCAATTCGTTTTGCAAATTAAAATCAAGCGGAGCAACATCTATGATATGAATCCAACTCATGAAAAGAATCGTACCAACTGAAAATACACAACAATCCAATCAAGACAGGAACGAATCGAACAGTTGGAGTTTAACATAGTCGTTGTGAATCAAAATCGCTCCATGATTCGGGCGTAGATATCTTTTGCACAGGCTTAAATGAGAATATTGTTTTCATAAAACAACATAGTCGTTCTTTCCAAATTAGAGTCAATTAGAGTTGTATTCCTAATTTAGAAGATTGCATCACATCAATTCAAACTCACAAAGTCGTTCCAAAATCACAACATATAGACAAAATTAGAGCCGAGATAATCTAACCATAACGAAATCATACCAAATAAAAACATGATCGTGCTCTAAATTTAGCATGAAAAACCTCCTATTCAGATTAGATACAAACAAATCCAATCGTAAGAAAACCATCGATTTCATTAACTCAACAAATAGACGAATCAAATCTGATGAAAACCTATCAATTTCTAAACTAGGCATGGCCGAATCATTTAACCAAATCATAACCTCATTCAATTTTAGGAAAACAAAAACAATGTACAGGATGGACAACATTATGACAGAGCCATTTCAAATGATAGACAGAGCTATTTGAAAACCAAACTCACATCATTATATTAATCCGAGGAATTCAAAAAACAAAATTGATAGCTAAATTCATACCTGGATGACGAGCAGACAAATTGATCATGACATTTTGGAGTTGACAACGGCTATAGCCGATTCAACATTCCTAAACACGATGGAACCAATGGTTTTCTGCTTCCTATCAGTTGCTTGAAGCTTGTCCCTTTGGCTGGTCAACACTGCAACTTGGTGTTCCAATGATTGGATCTTCGACTATAATAAGGGAACATCTATATAGTATCGTTCCAACCACACATCACATTGGTCAGATGATGAATGTCCGGTCTTCGAAAATGCAGGTGAGGGTTTGGTTAAATTGTCGAGGGTTTCGTTAGGTAGTTTGATCCCAAGGTAGCTCAGATTGTTCCTTAGGCAAGGGGGTAGATTAGAAACGAAGTCATAGGGTGGTTCGGAGCACAGACCTTGTGAGTAAGGGTACTCACTGGCTAAGAAGCATTCTATGTCAGAGTCCGAATACTCACTAAGGACTATGGGCTTCTGCTCAACACTAGGTTTAGGTTTATTTCTAGCCATTCTCGAGATAAGCCGAGCATTCTTTTTACCTTTTCCATCAACAGTAGGGTTACCTCTAACCTTTTTGCTCACAGGATTTTTTATAGCCTCAACCTTATCAGTCATAACGTTAGGTAAGTCAATATCAGGGTTGACCGAGGGTTTAGGAGAGGGCAGTAGGACATGGAAGGGCATGGGTGGCTCGACCTTAGCTTCATTAATCACAGGCTTGTCAATTTGGATGGGCTCTATATCATCAAAACCATTTCGAGAGATAAAATATCGCCAACTATCACCGTGGAGACTTAAGTGATGAACAACTATGAGTCTGATTAGGCCATGGTGGAACAAGCTACTATCGGCCTTTTCTCTTTTAAACCTTTTTTGACATTTTATAAAGGCTACGCTGGAAGTAAAAATGCATATTCAATGGATACCCTATAAAATTCATTAACAGTCGAAGGTGATAAAGAAAAACGAGTCCATAACGATCCTCACAGGTCACGAATTGTTTGACCACCATCAAAAGATCATGCCATCGTGGTTTAAGCGTGGAAATCAACATACCTCTGTCACAGGATGTGACCTTTCGTGAGACGAACAGAAGTGGCCATGACACCTTCTCCACTTTAGAATTTTTTAAACCAACGCTGGCCCGTGGCTGCTAACCCGGTGGCAGAGCTAATGAACTCTTCACTGATTTCCAACTGAATGTCACCCACCTTGGCCCTACAACCATCAAAAGTCAGGGTGAACTGCTATGCAACAAATCGATTAAAACCCTCGAATCATTGTACAAAGGTGAGCCAACCGCTATCTTCTAAGTCTTTTTGGGCATTATCGAACAGTAGCAAGGCTTGGATACCGTTCGGCTCGATTTTCACCACCGGTGCCATGGAGAAGAGCACACGGTAAGTCCAGGGTTTGAATCATAGCATACACAGAAGTAGAGTGCACAAAGGGTTACCTGATGCTAGCAGAGGTGAAACAGGGATAAGGGATATGCATTAATGACATCATACGCAGGCGGTGGAGATTATTTTCTGGCCATGCATAATAGTTATTGCCAAGGTACAACCGCCGACGCTTTCAACTATACAAATCTCAACGCACATGTGTCATAACTATGACATTCCAATCAATCCATTGAAACCTTTGGTAAGCGGATAAACCACGTGCGCAAGAAAACATTATGCCATAGATTTAAAACCAACATACAAATCGAAACCAATACCAATGTTTTGACTATGTGACATGCGTTGTAACAATTCATATCAAGAGTTTAACCAATGTGCCAATGCGTTTTGAACTAGGTGTCATATCAAATGAAATATATCAAGGGTTTAACCATAACACCTATATATTTTATGAAACCAATGGTCAAGTAGATCAAATCAAAAAACATATAAATCCAATCGCCAATGAATCACAAACTTAATGAGACAAAGTCACACAATCAATCCAAGAATGTCTAATGAGTACAGATCAAAAAGTTTCACCAACTGTAAGCGCAATAGGCATATCGACAAGAAGGATAACAACAATTCAATAATGATTCTAATGCGACTTCGAAAGATCAAGTTTCCACGCTTACAATCATGAAAACAAAAATGAAGGTAAATGCGCAAATGTCGCAAAAACATAAAAATGTCGTTTATTTGAGAATTGTGACGAAAAATTAATGTTTGCAAAACATTGGTGTAGGCAGCTTATAAAATAGTAAAAAACTGTGAATTGGCTACCAACAATGGAGACACACTGGTAGAAGTAGTTATCTTTGCCAAAAGAACAAATTCAGATTAGGATAGCCAAGACAATTCCAACTCAAAAATAATAACCAGAAAATTGTATAAACATCATCATGAACCAACTCTTCCAGCAGTGTTTTAAAAGATGAAAACAGATAACAGTCTTAAGACCAGTGAGTCACGATATTAAAGATAAAATATCCAATACTGTTGACAGAGCCACTGCTTCCAGCAGGCGTCCATAGCCTCGACAGGGTTGCCATTTAACCCACTCTGACATTTGTATCCTGCCAAGAAGTTCTAGATCAGAATAAAGGACATTAAAGAGGATTCTTATTTGCAAATTTTTTATATACCCGACATTGCTTCGCTGTCAGCGGGTCTGTTCAGTACCCCGACGAAGTTGTCTTGGCGTAATGCATGCATTTACCCGCTGCCAACAAACCTGTTCAGTATCCCGGCGGGTTTACAAGCATTTCCCACAACTCTTTTAATAATTTATTTTGTTTTGTTTTTCAAAGATATATAGTTGAGCTGGGTGATGCTGAAAATCATGATATTTTAACATATTTTTTTAGACCTCATCAGAATTTTTAGAACTGTCCTTTATTTAGATCCAGAGATGTTTCATTTACAAAAAAAAATTCCTGAGACAGGGAGACATCTTCTGAGTCATTCCCTTAAGGAATAGGGACAGTGTAAAAAGATAATAGATGATCATGACAAGCTTTACTCAGAGATCAAAATAAGTCATCTTCTTTCAAACAACAGACTTTTCCAACATAGATATAAATTTCAGAAATATACCATTGATGTTTATACAAATTTTCTTAGCAGTTATTTCAGAGAAGGAATTTTCTGTTGTCTTTGTCTGCATAGCTCAGTGTATAGGTATGTGTATTTTCCAAAAACACAAGATGACAAATTCAAAGGAAAAATCAAAAACAAAAAGAAAACGAAAAAGAAAACAAAAGAAAAATATGTACATAATATACAAGGGTAGTTATCAAGCAAAGTATCTTTTCAGGGCTTGGCCATTCACCGGATAGGTGTCAAGCTGCCCTTCTAGATTCCGCAATCGAAAAGAACTGGGACCCAACTTTTCAGCAATTAAAAACAGTCCAAGCCACAAATTTTGAAATTTCGTGTGCTCTCCCTTTCCCTCGTGTGGTTTGTCCCATTTCAGGACGAGATCACCTACTTCAAAATTCCTATCAGAAGTAGAGTTAGAATCGAACCAGATTTTAACCAATAGTTGATGTTGATCTAACTTATGTTTAGCTTGGGCTCTTACCTCTTCTAGATTCATCAAAGCGTTAATTTGGTTTTCCAAAGGGGGACAATCTTCTTCTTGGACTTTCTACGACAACTGAAGTGAAGGAAGAAGAATGTGAGGTGGCAGAATTGCTTCTCTGCCATAAACGAGAAAAAAGGGGGAGTTACTTACAACAGCTTTTGGCGTTACCCTATCATCCCACAATGCGTTTAACAGTGCATTGTGCCAATTTTTGTGATTTTCAATCACCGTTCTCTTGATGATTTTAATCAAGTTCTTATTTGTCGATTCTGCCAATCCGTTGCCCTGGGGGTAATAGCTAGCAAAATACTTCAATTTAATTCCTTTTTCCAAAGTGAACTCGCTCATCTCAAGAGAAGAAAAGTAAGAAGCATTATCGAATACCAAATAGTCATGGATACCAAAACGAGTGATAATATTCGAATTTAGAAAGGCAATTACCTGACTGGTGTTGACGGTTCTTAACGCAACAGCTTCAGACCACTGGGTAAAGTAATCTGTGGCTGTCACAATAAACTTGTGATGTTGTGAAGACGGAGGGTTGATTGGACCTATGATATCAAGGCCCCACTGCTGAAAAGGAGAATCTACTGAAACGGGTTGCAAAGGAAAGGCTGGTTTTTGTAACCGCCCTGATGCTTTCTGACAAATGATACATTTACGACACAAGGCATGGGCGTCTCTAAAAAGCGTGGGCTAGTAATAACCAGCTCTTAAAACCTTATGGGAAGTGGTGTCACCACCAAATGACCACCAGCTTCTCCTGCATGCAACTCTAGCAAGACTTTTTCTGCTTCGTCTTTTTCAAGACAACGCATCAGTACGCCGTCAAAATTTTGACGAAACAGGATACCATTAACCAGATGAAAGGAGGCAGAATTTAATCTCAACGCTCTTATTTTAGTGGGATCCAGGTGACGGGGGGCTGACCCATGTTCAAGACAAATTCTTATATCGTCATACCAAGGACTAACAGGGTTTTGTGTGCAACAAATTAGATTTTGATCTTGTTGTCCCAGGTTTGATGTATCTCTTTCTTCTTGTTGTCCTGCTGCTGAATCAACAACTAACTTGCATAACCCTTGGCCTCTCACTATCTGAGCTGGGGTAATTTCTAAATCATATTCCTGCAAGGAGGTGACCCGGTTAGCTCTCTTTTCTCCTAGTTCCTTCTGCACTAACAGATTCCTGACGGCTGGGTAGGGGACAATGACTTTCGTCCTTGACTTCAGAAGATAGGATCGGAAGTGCTTGACTGCTTTGAAAACAACATAGGCTTGTCGATCTACCACTGGGTAATTAAGTTCATCACCTTTGAAAGCATAGCTCATAAAGGCAACGGGTACTTCATTGTTTTCGGCATTCTTTTGGGTTAGGACGATGGCATAGGAACGGTCAAAAGCAAAAGTATAGAGTGTAAAGTCTTGAGAAAAATATGGGCTCATGAGAGACGAAGCGTCTATTATGGCCTTCTTTATTGCATTAAAAGCTTGATTTTCTAGGGGTCCCCAGTGATATTGGGTGTCTTTCTTAATTAGGTTCTGCAAGGGTCTGACTATTTCGGAAAAGCTGGGGACGAATCTCCTCATGAAGTTAATCTGGCCTAAGAAAGACTGCATAGATTTTTTGGATGTAGGAGGGGGAAGTTTTGCGATGACTTGAGTCCTTTCGGGGTCAATAATCATCCCTTCACTAGACATAATGAATCCCAAGAGTTTACCCTATTCTACTACAAAGATGGTTTTTTTAGGATTCAAGGAGATACCGTATTTACGACATCGCAGTAGAATGACTCGTAAGTGAGCTAGATGATCGGTTTTGTTTTTAGAAAATACAGTCACATCATCTAAGTAGACTACGACGTACTGATTGATTAAGCCTTGGAAAGAAATGTCCATTGCTCTCTGAAAAGTGGCACCAGCATTGATCAATCCAAAGGGCATTTTACAATAAGCATAAGTGCCCCACGGGGTACGGAAGGTAGTTTTAAGTTGGTCTGGTGGAGACATCAAGACTTGGTTGTATCCCGAGAAACCATCCAGTAAGGATAGCCTCTCAGAACTAGATACCTTTTGAAGGATCTGTTCCATGGGAGGGACAAGATAGTTGTCTTTATCAAACGCTCTATAAAGGTTTCGGAAATCGACGCAGAGTCGAATTTCCCCACTTTTCTTCCGGACTGGGACAAGGTTAGAAACCCATTGAGTGTGCCTAATAGGAAAAATTATCTTAGCATTTAGGAGCTTATTCAATTCTTTTTGAACGGTCGGTTCGAGCTTGGGGTGCATTTTCCTCAGTTTTTGTTGAAAGGGTAAGGTTTGGGACTTCATAGGGATGACATGATGTATGATGTTAGGGTCGAAAGTTTTAAGGTCATCATACGTCCATGCAAATACATCTTTAAATTATTTGAACAATTTAATAAATGCAACTTTTTCTTGTTGAGAACATCCTACCCCTAGATTAATGCACTGAGGATTTTCCTTAGTTCCTAAGTTTACTTTTTCATAAGATAACGAGGAACTATTGGTTTTACATTTGATCGTCTTTTTAAATTTATCTTGAAAATCATAAAACTTCTCTAATCTAATTACAGATTTAGGGATCGATTTTCCCATATCCGATGATGATTCAGGAGTTCTCGGATCTGGTATTACCGTGAAATCGCGCAAATTGTCGTCGTGTGTGTGTTCGTCTATCACCGCGCCTTGAAAATTTTCTTCCATGTGTAGAAAGTTAATAATCTGCTGATCGTCGTCAAAGACTCTCCAGTTCGTGATGTTGTCAGGAACGGATGGCCGAAACAACAGCTCGACGGAGAATGCGTCTGGGGACAGGCCTTCTGCAGGAAGAATTTTAGAAGCTACATTAGCTAATAAATCTACTTCAGAGTTATTCAATCTAGGAATAGAATTTATATTGAAAGCAACAAATTTATTCATTAAATTCCATACCTCAAACTGGTAGCTTTTGAGATGCGGAGAAAGATAGTGGATAGAATCTCTCACCTGTCTAACCACTATTTTAGAGTCGCCAAAGACGGTCAAATTTTGAATGTTCATATCCAAAGATTTTATGAGACCTTGCAGTAAAGCCTCATATTCTGCAGTGTTGTTAATACATTCAAATTCCAACCTACATGCAATCAATGTTTTGTTAGCTGCTGGATCGATAATAACACAGCCTGCGCCAGCTCCTTCTTTTGACTTTGACCCGTCAAAATATAGAGACCAAATTTGATTTCCATCGGGTGCATGAGACCGTTGTGTGGAAGCTGTTGGCTGCATATATGCTACAATCTCGGATTGTTGTTCTGGATTGGTGATAGCTGAAGCCTCAGCCATGAAGTTTCCGAAAAAGGTGTCCATCCCTTGTACTTCAGGCGAATTAGCAGAAGGTGTAAATGGTTCGTTGGGATCGTTCAAATCTGTGACCATGAACTTAAGGTAGCGTTCACGATTTACCTTGATCTTGTTAGGCTTACCGTTGTCTGGAAGCCATAGATGAGACCAAACTGTCGCGAAGTAACCATGTAGCTGCTCCGACCAGTCCTTGCTTAAAAACAAACCATACACTTCTGGAATATCCACAACAATTATATCAATAACTTGATGAACCTTGGGGTTAGACGATAATATAATAAGCACATTCTTCAGTTTGCCTATAACTTTAACATTGGTCCGATCAAGCTGTATGATTTTTAAAGTAGATGGTTTAACTTTTGTGTTAATCTTCTGGCAAATAGACCATGGAATCACATTAGATGACGCTCCTGAGTCTACCATACAATTGTGCACGTTTCTATTAAATATTTCGAAAGTTAACAAAAACCGAGATACATTTTTGCAAGTACTAAGAGTAGTAGCTTGTGGCTTTTTACTCGTAGTTTCTAAAGCTACTTTATCTACATTATTTACATTATTTACATTACTTACAGGAAGTCTTCCTTTATCTTGAGGATCAGGATGGTTTTTAGTGGAAGTCTTCTGAGGGTCTTTGTTCTGCACAACCTTGTTACCACTTGAATTACCATTTTTTCCATTCTCCGAGATATTCTGTAACATTTTTTGTAGCAGAAATGGAAACTTCAATAACTCATAAAAAGAAATGTTAGCTCTCAACTTTTTAAGATATTCAACTACATCATAATCTAAGTTGGGGTTCACATTACTCTGTTTAGTCTCAGCTGATTTAGATTGCTTTGGAGGCGAAGTTGTAGTGTTTTCGGAAGAAGGTTTGTTTTTTGTCTTACTCCTGGTATTATAGGGATGTACTGTCTTGAATTTATCTTGAAAGATGCTATCTGAGAAGTGTCCAAAAATGTTTGGAGAAGACTCTTCTTCTTGAACTGTCTCTTGTTCAACTACCTCCTCAGGAATCTCAGGAGGCATCAAGTTATCTTGGGCTTCTAGAATTCTTTGAAGAGCGCATTGCAGACTTTCTAGATTAAGGCCTTTGGTGGTTGGATTAGGTCGGTTGGTAGGAAAAGGCTTCCGGAATGGGGGTTTGTAAGGTCCTTTTCTCAAGGAATCTTCTTCGGTCGACCTTTTCAAATCTATAACTTGATTTGACAGTTTTTGAACAACTTTAGTTAAGTTTTCTAAATCCGAGTTTTTAGGTTGTGTTTTTCTTTGAGTAGGTCTAGGGAGGATTTCGATCTTCTTTTTGGAAGAAGAACTAGTCTCAGTTTCGTTGCTAGTAGAATCTTTAAGACTAAGAATGTCTTTTTCAATCTAGCTGGCCTCCTCGAAGGCTTCTAACAACGTGGCTTTCTTAGATCGTTTAACCCAAATAGCTATACTTTGATGCAAAGATTTAGTGTAGTATGCTATTATAAGACTCTCAGCGGGCATGGAATCTGCAGGGATTCGGTTTTTAAGTGTCAAGAATATTTTATTAAAGTCTTTAACTTTTTCTTTTGGGTTCATTCTTAAGCTAGAAATATCCATGACTAGGACTTCCGGAGGCTTACCGTCTCCGAAATTTTCCAAAAAGCATGACTCGAACTTTTCCCAAGACACGATGGTATGGGGTTGCTGGGAAAAGTACTAGGTGGATGCATTGCCCTCGAAAGTATAAGGGAGAAACCTACAGACAACGTCTTCATGTTCGACATTGCGAATTCTTATGGCTAACATAAACTTTTTAATGTGATCTTCAACGATCTATTTTGAGTCAGGGTCAAACTTGGGAAGCCATTTCTCTGGGTGTTTAGGTAAGGGATGCTGAGCTCCAGGTACAACTATGGCATCCTGATCAAGCCAAGGTCTAGCAGGGTTGTTCTGATTTGCCATTGGGGTAGTGGGTGTGGAAGGCTGAGAAGGGGAACTGCCTTCGTCAGAGGAATCTCCTCCAGAAGAGGAAGGAGATGATGGAGGTGGTGAAGGAGGTATCCCAGATCCTCCTCCAGCATGATTTAAGATTGGATCTGAAGGATTCACAGTGAGGTAAATGCCTCCTAATTGTTCTCTGATATCATAGAAGTCCAAAGGTTGGCCCCATGGTCGGTTAGGTTGCCTCAAACGGGCTAAGGCACTATGTGTTTTTATAAGAGATTGACGGAATATCTCTTGTATGTCACCAACTATAGGATTAGGGGTTGCTGGCTCAACTGTGATCCGTGGATCATCGGTTGAAGTAGTTGTTGTTTGAAGGGGAATATTATAGTTTGAATGGATTCTAGTCACTATAGGTGAGCGATTAGGTGGTGGAGGAGTCTTGCGACCGCCTTGTGCCATTAATTAAATTCATGCCCTCCTTCTAGCGCCATTTGTTGACGGGCAAAATTGACCGTCCATCAACTGGGAGAGTGGAACCGGTCCAGGGTTGTCTAATAACCCAAGCCATTTGGGATGAACCACCCTGACGGGTTTAGCGGCTCCGTTAGCTGATCTAAGTCCTAAGAAAACAAGAAAAGAAAAACTACTCTAAACTAACTAATCTAACTAAAACTAAGTAATAAACTAATAAACTAAATTAACTATTCTATATATACAATCTACTAACTAATACTATACTAACTCTAACTACTAACAAAAATAAATCTTATTCACAAAATATACAATATTAACAATTTATAGATTTATATGGAAACCTAAAAAACTCATTAATATTCTGTCCTAAGATAGAAACATATATTTTTTGTTGATTTTATAATTTTATGAACAGAAATAAAACATAACTAACTAAGCTAAACAACTAATATACTAATTCTAACTACAAATCTAAGTAAACATATATCTAACTAAAATACTAATATTATGCTAACAAATTAACCAAACAAATAAATAACAAACTGACCTAGAGAAATGCTCCAGGTTTGTCCTGTGTATGATGATTGTCTTAGCTGATTGGAGGGAGAAAACCCACATCGAATTATCCAGGCGCTCCTTGTAAACAGAAAGATGCAGTGATCTTCAAATATGATTACAGGACAAACAAAAAATTACAACAATCTTATGATTTATAAATCTTCACAGTTAGATAAACCTGTATGCAAAGACTTATACAAAATGATTCAATTAATGAAGAAGAGAAATCTGTGATTCATCAACTGAAACAAAGTAATTGTTGTATTTTTTAAGTAATGAAAGAAATCATATATGGATAACACATTAATTAAATCATATCATTCTACAATAGACTATGATAGCTAAAGTAGTCTATAATCAACTGCAAATGACATGCATAAACTTGAAACAAAAGATTGATATTATGAAAGCGAAAGATGTAGCAAAACATCAATTCTTGTCTCAGTTTGTATTAGAAATCCATAGCCTGGTTCTCCCACAAGTGAGGATGCTCCTTATTACACAAAATAATAAGTATTTAAAGACCTTCCACAGGGTAAAACATCCCTGTGGAAGTTATCAAAACTGTTTACATAAAATCTGGGAAGATATCCCAAGTCTGACTAAACTAGGAACCTAAAATAAAACTAAGACACACAAATATCTCCTAGACTGTACAACATGCCCAATGCAATTCGGATGTACCTGAAAAGGGTTAAAAATGAACAAGTTAGGAGGATATTGTTTTGATAAAAATGATAAAAAAAAAATCTGACTCTATAGACTAGCTACAGAATCTTTTGATTCTGTAGCTGGTCTAAATCAGACATAGAATCAACATTAAAATCAATTTAAATCTTTCAAGAATTAAATTCAACTATTAACAAGTATCTAATAGCTATTTAAAAGACAAACGAATCATTCAAATTGAAATTGTCATACTAGCTTGAAATCAAAACACGACTAAGATCAATCAAACGACTAAAGAAATGCATATACTCTGTTTCGTTTGTTGTCACAAAACTGGGTTAACAGAATCGTAATGAATAGTAATGAAATCGCTTTGATATCAAACTAAAACCGATAAAATTAAACAAATCGATTGCCTTATCCATCAAAAGGAAACACGACCGAATGAAAACAACATGATCATTTTTAGATTTGATACAACTGTATAAACGAACGATCCATCAAGTCAAAACTGGTGTGTTAATTACTACAAACGAAATGATAATGGAATCAATCGATTGATAACAGGATCTGTAGGATTTGTTCAATCATTTGTTATTTCTATTTGGGGCAAACAAATCGATTGACATTAAACGAAATCGTTCCTTTCAAACGAATTATAACCGAATTTGACAGAGATAACATATGTCGACCAATTCGTTTTCCAAATTAAAATCAAGCAGAGCAACATCTATGATACAAATCCAACTCGTGAAAACAATCGTACCAACTGAAAATACACAGCAATCCAATCAAGACAAGAACGAATCGAACAGTTGGAGTTTAACATAGTCGTTGTGAATCAAAATCGCTCCATGATTCGAGCGTAGATATCTTTTGCACAGGCTTAAATGAGAATATTGTTTTCATAAAAAAAACAGAGTCGTTCTTTCCAAATTAGAGTCAATCAGAGTTGTATTCCTAATTTAGAAGATTGCATCACATCAATTCAAACTCACGAAGTCGTTCCAAAATCACAGCATATAGACTAAATTAGAGCCGAGATAATCTAACCATAACGAAATCATACCAAATCAAAACATGATCGTGCTCTAAATTTAGCATGAAAAACCTCCTATTCAGATTAAATACAAACAAATCCAATCATAAGCAAACCATCAATTTCATTAACTCAACAAACAAACGAATCAAATCTGATGAAAACCTATCAATTTCTAAACTAGGCATGAACGAATCATTTAACCAAATCATAACCTCATTCAATTTTAGCAAAACGAAAACAATGTACAGGATGAACAACATTATGATAGAGCCATTTCAAATGATAGACAGAGCTATTTGAAAACGAAACTCACATCATTATATTAATCCAAGGAATTCACAAAACGAAACTGATTCCTAAATTCATACCTAGATGACGAGCAGACAACTTGATCATGACATTTTGGAGTTGACAACCGTTGTAGCCGATTCAACATTCCTAAAGACGATGGAACCAGCGGTTTTCTGCTTCCTATCAGTTGCTTGAAGCTTGTCCCTTTGGCTGGTCAACACTACAACTTGGTGTTCCAATGATTGGATCTTCGACTGTAATAAGGGAACATCTATATAGTATCATTCCAACCACACATCACATTGGTCGCATGACGACTGTCCAGGCTTCGAAAATGCAGGTGAGGGTTTGGTTAAATTGCCAAGGGTTTCGTTAGGTAGTTTGATCCCAGGGTAGCTTGGATTGTTCCTTAGGCAAGGGGGTAGATTAGAAACGAAGTCATAGGGTGGTTCGGAACACAGACCCTGTGAGTAAGGGTACTCACTGGCTAAGAAGCGTTCTATGTCAGAGTCTGAATCCTCACTAAGGACTATGGGCTTCTGCTCAACACTAGGTTTAGGTTTATTTCTATCCATTCTCGAGATAAGCCGAGCATTCTTTTTACCTTTGCCATCAACAGTAGGGTTACCTCTAACCTTTTTTCTCAAAGGATTTTTTATAGCCTCAGCCTTATCAGTCATAACGTCAGATAAGTCAATATTAGGGTTGATCGAGGGTTTAGGAGAGGGCAGTAGGACATGGAAGGGCACGGGTGGCTCAACCTTAGCCTCATTAATCACATTCTTGTCAATTTGGATGGGCTCTGTATCATCAAAACCATTTCGAGAGATAAAATATCGCCAACTATCACCGTGGAGACTTAAGTGATGAACAACTATGAGTCTGATTAGGCCATGGTGGAATAGGATACTATCAGCCTTTTCTCTTTTAAACCTTTTATGACATTTTATAAAGGCTACGCTGGAAGTAAAAAGGCATATTCAATGGATACCCTATAAAATTCATTAACAGTCGAAGGTGATAAAGAAAAATGAGTCCATAACGACCCTCATAGGTCACAAATTGTTTGACCACCATCAAAAGATCATGCCATCGTGGTTTAAGCGTGGAAATCAGCATACCTCTGTCACAGGATGTGACCTTTCATGAGACAGATAGAAGTGGCCATGGCACCTCCTCCACTTTAGAATTTTTTAAACCAACGCTGGCCCATGGCTGCTAACCCGGTGGAAGAGCTAATGAACTCTTCACTAATTTCCGACTGAATGTCACCCACCTTGTCCCTACAACCATCAAAATTCAGGGCGAACTGCTATGCAACAAATTGATTAAAACCCTCGAATCGTTGTACAAAGGTGAGCCAACCGCTATCTTCTAAGTCTTTCTGGGCATTGTCAAACAATAGCAAGGCTTGGCTACCATTGGGCTCGATTCGCACCACCGGTGCCATGGAGAAGAGCACACGGTAAGTCCAGGGTTTGAATCATAGCATACACAGGAGTAGAGTGCATGAAGGGTTAACCGATGCTAGTAGAGGTGAAATAGGGATAAGGGATAGGCATTAATGACATTGTGTGAAGGTGGTGGAGCTTATTTGTTGGCCATGAATAATAGTTATTGCCAAGGTACAACCGTTGACACTTTCAACTATACAAATCTCAATGCACATGTGTCATAACTATGCCATTCCAATCAATCCATTGAAACCTTTGGTAAGTGGATAAACCACATGCGCAAGCAAACATTATTCCATAGATTTAAAACCAACATACAAATCAAAACCAATACCAATGTTTTGACTATGTGACATGAGTTGTAACAATTCATATCAAGAGTTTAACCAATGTGCCAATGCGTTTTGAACTAGGTGTCATATCAAATGAAATATATCAAGGGTTTAACCATAACACCTATATATTTTATGAAACCAATTGTCAAGTAGATCAAATCAAAAAACATATAAATCCAATCGCCAATGAATCACAAACTTAATGAGACAAAGTCACACAATCAATCCAAGAATGTCTAATGAGTACAGATCAAAAAGTTTCACCAACTGTAAGCGCAATAGGCATGACGACAAGAAGGATAACGATAATTCAATAATGATTCTAATGTGACTTCAAAAGATCAAGTTTTCACGCTTACAGTCGTGAAAACAAAAACGAAGGTAAATGCGCAAATGTGGCAAAAAATAAAAATGTCGTTTATTCGAGAATTAAAAACGAAAAATTAATGTTTGCAAAACATTGGTGTAGGCAGCTTATAAAATAGTAGAAAAATGTGAATTGGCTGCCAACAAGCCTTTGAGATTTCAAAATTCTATCAAATCTGAGAAGAAAGCGTAGAAGCTCTGGAGGAGACACAACAACCATTAGATTAGGTTGAGGAAAAAAGATCTGGATCGTTGGTTTTCCACGTCCAGGGAGAAGTAGAGAAAGCACATAGAAGGGACGAATTTGAGCCGTCGGATCTTGACCCCAGTACCCATTAGTCGTTGGATCTGACAAGACTTGCAAGGGAGTTAAACCATCATACAACAGAGCAGAGGAGAGAAGTCCCGAAACAGGCATGGTTTTCGAGATATCGATGTGCGGGATATTGGAGGTCTCAAGGTCTCAAGGTCGAGACAATCAATAGAAAAAGTCCTGAAATAGTGAGAGGGAATCTGAGCCGTTCATTTGGGAGTGGACACATGTCGCGCGATCATCCGTTTCGGATATCCGGCACCGATATATCAAGAGGTAAGAGATTTTGTTATCGGGAAAGTGCGAGTCACTAAATCCCGTGATCTGATCTGGACAGTCCATCCATTTGGGACATGTGGCAGAGATTGACGTCACTTCATCATATTGGAAATCAGGAATCAAAACTTTGGGAGTTCTGAGGACAATGCGTCAAAGTATTTTGATGTTTTAAAACCCAAAATAGCGAAAGGAGGAGAGAAGGTCGGGACAAGCGCCATATCGGCATTTCGCGTATTGGCACTCCGGGGGTCTAGAGGACAAGAGGTTGAGTGCTTGGGTTGCAAAACCCCAAAATAAGGTCAGGGTCATATGTGAAGTGGTCTTGTGGGCCAAGACTTAGCCCTGAGGGCTAGTCATCAGTAGAGGCATTTCGACATATCGAAAAATTGGTGATCAGGAGGTCAAGAGGATAGAGGATTCCTGTCATCGGGAATTAGGAAACCCCGAAGCCCAAAATTGCAATTCCAGTTGAGGAAAGGGCAGCGGTCGTGAGAACATAAGGACCCGTGGATCGGATTTTAATAGAGATTCCAGCAAGGAATCAAAAGAGCCACTTCGAATCAGGGAGATAGATGAACGATCCTTAAGACCGGGAGGTCAGCGCAAAGACTCTGTCGAGGTAGAGTCAGCATTTGTGTCAATTAGTCGCTCCATGTTAGGTCATCACTGTGAAAGGTACATCACAAAAGAAATATGTCCACCGATACAATTTGTATCGGCAAGGGAAATAAGATTTCCACCGATGCATAGTGTATTGACAAAGGAAAGGGGAAGCTCGTTGATATACAATGTATCGATGGAACAAAATATTCTTTAAAGTTCTAAAATGTTAAAGTATGAAGAGTGAGAAGATAGACTTTTTCTTTTCCATTCACATGAGAGAGTCTAAGAGGATTTCCAAAAGTTTAGTAGGGAGGGAAATTTCTTCTCTTAGATAAAATGTGAAAAGAAGAAATTAGGGAGGGTGTTGTGTGGGCACAATACCAACCAATCATTCCATCTCCCTTCTTTGAGATATTGATTGAGTAGTATTTTGACAGGTGAGTGTGGTACATAATCAATGATGTGAGATGAAAAAACATAGGTCCTGAAATGAGCAATTGAATTTACTAAAGATCAAGCTTGCTTTTCAATCATAGAGTAATTCCTTTCATAGTCGTGCAAGGTTTCTCTCATGAAAGCAATTAGAAGTTCCTCCCCATTTTCATTTCTCTGGGAAAGAATGGAGGAAACAATCTCTTCAAAATAAAATGAATGCGATATGAAATATTTATCAAAATCAACACCAACAAGAATAGGAGCAACAGTGATTGCATGCTTAAATTATGAAAAAACCCTTTGAGTTTCTGGTGTCCAATCAAATGTTTTATCCTTCTTTAATAAATTATTTATCAGCTTTACAATCATAGCATAATATGGAACAAATATTCGTACAAAATTTATCTTTCCAAAGAAACATTTTACTCCCTTACGAGATGTAGGAGGATTTAAGTCATTTATTTCCTTGATTCTTTTTGGATCAATGTAAATTCCTGCTTCACTCACAATGTGACCCAAGAGTTTTCCTTATGATATTGCAAACAAACAATTCTTTGGATTAAAATATATTCCATAACTGTAGTATCATTCGAAGACTTATCTGGGATGTTTGAAATGTCTTTCTCTTAATTTTGAATGAACTATTAAGTCATCCTGATAATTTTCCATAAACTTCCCAATTAAATCATTAAAAGCATGGTCCATTTCTCTTTGAAACGTTGCATACACATTATTCAATCCAAATGGCACATGGACATAGGAATATGTTCCCCATGGTGTATCAAATGCAGTCTTAGGTCTATTTTCTTTAGCCACATGGACTTGATTGTATCTAGAAAATCCATCTAGCATAGACATCAATGCAAAACTAGTGACTTGATGCAATAACCTATCCATTTTTGGAAGTGGGTAGTTATATTTAATAATTGATCGGTTGAGATATCAAAAATCCACATGAAGACAAACCTCTCCATTCTTTTTTATGACAACCACAGGATTTGAAATCCATTATGTTTATCTAATTGGAAAAATTATGCCAACATTTATTAATTTTTCTAACTCCATTTTCACCAAGGGCTTCAATTTTGGATTTATCACTCTTAATTTTTTTTTAAAAGTTTTGACCCATCTTTGAGAGGTATGGTATGATAAAAGATATATTTTTCATATTCCTTTAAATAATTATAACTACAAAAAAAATTCTTGAAACTCCTTGAAAACAAGAGTATATTGTTCAACCTCTTTAGTAGTACAACTTATACCAATATTTATATATTTCAGGACATCAGATGTACTGATGTATATTTTCTGAGTTTCTTGAACTTTTCTAATGAAGAATTCCTCCATTGTGTCCAAGTTCTTTGTTTGGTCATCCCTTGGGAGAATAGTAATATTCTAATCATGGATCTCCTTTTGATTGATTTTAATTTCTTCTGAGATATTGGATGATGTTGATTCTTGGTCTACCAAAAAATTTGTAATGTGCTCATCATTTTCAAAAACTTGCCAATACTCTTGATTATCAGGTATTGATGCTTGGAAAATTGTTTTGACATGAAATATATTTTGATTTTGAGAATCATATGCATTGAAAAGGGATGCTTCTACTTCCAGCGAATCGATGTTTTGGTTATCTTCTCTATGAATTACAAAAGAAATATTGAAAGAATTAAAAGAATCGATGATTTTGCAAAATCTCCTTGCATAATGCTTTAGTTTTTCTTTCTTAATTTTATAACTTCTTTTGATGTGATTGATAACCAATTTTGAATCACCATCTACCACTAGATATCATACTTTCTTTTGAAGGGCCAGAGTCAGTCCTTGAATTGGTGCTTCATACTCTGCTTTGTTGTTGGTACAAGGGAACTCTAATATGATTGCATGTGGACAAATTCATGATTGAGGGATTTTAAAAACAATAACAACTTCAATTCTAGACTTAGAGCAAGCTCCATCGAATTCCATTTTCCAAAAACCTTAAACATAATTTTCTTCATTTTTCTTGATATAATTCATTTTTCTTGTGTTTAAAAGAACATAGTTTCCAATTATAGCATCCACGTAGCTCTACATCATTTTAGTTTATTTATTCTTGAATTATGCTAGTTTTATATGTTCTCAAGGTACTCTGATCATAGTTCCATATTTATTTGGGAGCATCATGAAACTCCCATAATTTATTATGTACCCTCTAATCATTGATCATAAATCTCTACCAATTACATCATTGTATGTTGGGGGAATATCAACTACTATGATAGTGAATACCATCATGATATGGGGGGATGCACATATCCATGCACACAAATATTTGATTTCTCCATAAGTTGACACTTTTATGGAATCAATGGCATAGATTCTTTCACCCATTTCATAGTACTTTGTACATTATATTCCAAGGTTTCCATTATATATAGTGGCATGATATTTTCAGTGGTTCCACTATTGACCAGACAATTGTGCAAGATAAAATCATCTTTTTCCAAAGATATGTAAAATGGTGGAACATTGACTCTTAGTCTTTTTTGTACATGCTGCTTCATATTTATGACTATTTCTTCTATTCTTGGGTTATATGAACTTGTATCATCCAAAATTTTCAATACATTCTCTCTTTGTTGGGGTATTTTAACTACCTCCATGAATGGAAAAGTGATCTGTAACTTAGTTAAATCATCAACTACATGATAAGTCATTTGTTCTAGTCTCTTTATCTGATTTACAATTGGTTGTTGTTGTGTTGGATCTAGAGAATTGTCTTTTTCTTTTTCCTTTTCTAGTTGTTCTTTTGACTTGAATTTATTTTTTGGTGATCTAGTTTGAACAACATTATCTTGATCTGTATATTCATAATCTTATTGTTCATCAAAAATCTCAAAAGATGATGAGATTTCCTCCATTTGGACTGATTCTAAGGTTTGATCTTGATCATTGATTAAATTTTGATTGAAAGGCTCATTGTCTTACGCAAAAGTTTCTTCTTATGTAATTTCTTCTAGAAAAATAACATTTGGATTTGTGACTTTGGGTGCTCGTGGTCTATGTTTTTCATTTCTTTCATTTCTGTCATTTCTATATCTTTGATTATATGGTATATCTGTCATATCTTGATGTGGTGGAATGATATTCTGATTTATTTTGAGTCAAGTTATCTCATTTTTCATTTTTCGAATAATTATTCTCATTTTAGAAATCTCCATTTTTTGTCGAGTGTATTGAGGAACTTTAGGAATTTTTCTCACATTAGGGGGTTTGCATTGAAAAATCACCCCCTCCCACTCCTTGTCCCTCAATATTTCTAGAGGTAGATGGTCCTTGGGATGACAATGCTAGACTTTTCATCTGTCTTTGTAATTTTCCAAGGATGATATTAGGATAAACATTAGTCTCAAGCATGCATTCCTAAATTTCTATTGCCTTTTGAATTTCTTTATTTAATGCATTTTTTTTGAAACTCTTATTTCATAATTCATTTTTGATGGAATTTCATTTTTGTAACATCCAAATATAAGAGGGACATTTGGACAATGCTTGTCTGGAATTTTATTCAATGTTTTGAAAAATCATAAATTAAAATCTTTGATTCTTTCACCCCTTTGAAGATGAATTTAAGTGAACTGGGTGAGTAAAGTATGATATGAAATTGGTTGTGTATATATAGTCATGAACATATATTATATATCATCAAATGATCCAATTGGCTAAGTTTGGAGAGACAGATACCAATCACTACTAAATTTGAACGTTTTTGCGACGAAGTTTCGTCAGAATAGGGTCGTTGTTGCGACCAAGATTATTTTGTTTTCTCATCGGTCTAGTGACCACACATAGATCTTCACCAGTCTAGTGACCCAGAAAGTAATCCTATTCACAATAGGGAAAAATTACCATTCGTTGGTCCATTGACCAAGATTAGTCGATCTAGCGACCAACTTTAGTCGCAAGCCTTGCTAGCATCTCTAAGGAAAACATAACCTTGGTCACTCTAGCGACCATAATTAATCGGTCTAGCAATGAATGTTAGTTTTTCTAATGACTAATATTAGTCATAAGAGCGATGAAGACAACCCTGACAAACTTAGTCAATAAACCACGGTTAGTCGGTAGAACGACAAAGATTAGTCGCTAGACCGACCAACCCTGAAGCTAAAAATATCAAATGAAGGATGAACAGGTAGTTGCTAGAGCGACGAAGTTACGTACTTTATGACCAAATGGATTTACAAGAGACGAACCTGTTTGTTTCTAGAGAGACAAATGTTGGGTTTAAAAAAAAAAAAATATGCCATTCACACAGGAATAAGCCCAGACTAGCAAGCTATATAAGCATACTTTCATTATGTACTTGGGAGCTGGCACTGGAGTCAACCCCCTAATGGTCAATACTGGTGATCCAATTTACCTTTTCATTTCTATATGTAAGCACCATTGTGATGAGTCTCAATCCATGCTAGGGGATTTAATATCGAGCCTCAAATTGTGGAAGGTGAATCTAGAGCATTGGGTGGAGGAGATTTCATAGCAACAAACATCCCTTACGGAGTAGTTGGGCACTATTAAATCAAAGGAATTCTTGTTAGATGTGGAAAATCAATTCCTAAGAGAAAAATCCAGGGAACAAGAAGCTGAAATTTAGAAGCTACAACGACATGTAAAGAAGACGAAGCATGAGCAATCACCCGAGTTGGCATTCTATAGGCACAAGTACATTTAGAAGTATTCAATGGGTTCGCTCCCAATAAAATATATGTCACTCAATGAGGACCAAAAAATGGAGCATCCACATTGTCAATAGGCTTAGAGGTCAAATACTACCCATCCACCAACTACTAGAAGCGTTGAAACTAGAGTGCAAGGCCACATAAATTTTCATGTTTTTCTATAAATGATTTGTAGGGTAAAATTATTTTGTTAGTAGGCCTTGATAGTCCTTCTATTGAAGGTTATTATCATTAACTTTATCCTTGCAGTGACGATGACATGTATAATAGGAATAATAATAGATGGCCTATATCTCTTGACTATGGAATTTGGGAAATGATAAAGACATAATAAATGAGAATCAATGCCCTTTTGAATGCCAATGAAACTTGTAGTGGAAAAATGCAAAGGCCATTTTCAAAGAAAGGATGAATATTAAAATATAGTGATCATTCCCAGTTCTTGGAGGACCAACTCCCATATGGAAAATTACAATCAAGTAGTGAACTATTGTGAATGATCTACTTTCTATGATATGCTACAATTTTGCAACATGAGCTTTCCAAAAGTGGATAACATAGTCGATGACACAAAAGGTAGACACGGACAGTGAAATAATAAGCAAACAATATCACCTTGGAGAGAATTGGTTTAAAAAAGAACACATTCATCAAATGGACAAGGGGTTCTAGTATTAAACATGGCATTCTTTCCACTCACAGGGCATGTGGAATGGAATAGGAACTTTGATACTAGATTCTTTTAAATATCCTATTCATAGTTTGGAAAAAGATAATACACACCTCATTACTGAACTCAATTGAATGATAAGAAGTTCTTCCCATTTCTACAATTAATCACCACGCATCACATAAATCTAAATTATGGCATCAACTAGGACTCAAATCCAAATTTAAGAAAAATATCATTTCCTTATCTATGATAAATGATTATAAGTTTCACTTAACTATAGGGAACATAATTACAATTGTGTGCTTGTCACAGGTTCAACTATATCATTAGCTCAAGGAAATATTTAATAACCAAGTGACCAAAAGAACAAAACCACACAAACATGGTGACAACAACAATTGCAAGGTATACTTATATGGAACTTGGTATCTAAATCTAGTTAGAAGGAACATGATCCAAGTTATTGGCTTTAGTCAATTAATGCCCTAGATGAAAAATATAGAGTAATTTTGGAGACAACCAAACACAGTTACAATGGTATGTTGTTCTAGACATTGCAATAAATCAAATGATATATTAATCTCCCCAAAGATTCCAAGAATGGGGGACTGTGTCAGAGTGAATCTATATCTAGCATTAAAATGATGGAACTGTCTTTGTAATAGTTATGTCAGTCCTAAATTGAGTGCCAAGTTAGTAGATTTAGTAGCTTTAGAGAGCTATAGATATTAGGTCTAGATCTCTTGCGTTAGGCCACTAAGAGTCTAGGATTGCTCGGCTTAGGATGTAGGTTAGATTTAGGGTAGGTCAAGGTATGTAGGGGTAGCCTAGGTTAGGTTAGGAGGTTTGAACCTCCTAGGAGGAGCAAGAAGCATATGAAGAGGATGATGAACCTCAGGGTCACCGCATTTAGTGTGTACTACATTGATTTAGGCTAGCAACAGTGTTGGCTAGAGAGACATACCTTGGGGATTGTG
>ML809204.1:72521-91892 GCA_009831015.1 Picea engelmannii
AGCACATACTGTAACAAAAAAATGGCACATTAATAAATTTCCAATTTCATATTAACATTATATTTACAAAATTTAAAAATATTACATCGATTCTTACCAATATATAACAAATATACGAAAGAAATTACCTTGATGAAGGTATGCCATTCATGAGTTTTTAACCCGCCAAATTTACCTTTCTTTGTTAATATATTCTTGATGTTTGAAGCAAATCCTGTTGGAAATCTAATTTTTTGAATGATCTGTTTTACAACATTGCTTTCATCTTCTTTAAATAACCATGGGAGGCTATTTCGATCGACTCCATTAGTCCTATTTAAATCAATAATATTTAGCATTACATGATTGGCCTCTTGAATGTCACCACAAATTTTAGAATTTTTTTCTTTGTCACACCTTCCATCTAAGATTCTCCACAACATTTATGTTACGTTCTTCCTGATATGCATTGTGTAGAACAAATGAGTTATTTCTAGTTTCTCATAGTAGGGAAACCTACTGTGTAATGTCCCCATTTTGGGACATTATAACTTTACAGAGTGCTATGCCTACCAGAGTAGTCAGATAGGGGTGACAGAGAGTTCGAGAGATATTGAGGGGTTTTATTGGGCCCAACTTGCATCGTTCACCATCATGATCCATTCCGCACAACTTGGTTTTGGTTTCATTGCATTCTGACGATTTCCGTAAGTTTGAGTTATTATGGGTCTTATCTTAATTAATTTCACTAAGAAGGTCATAATGGGCATATTACTTGGAGAAACCTCTTAGTGTAATAACTCATCAGAATCGAGAAGAAGAGAACCACAGGATAAGATTATGAGAAGTGACTTTCAGTGGCCGGAGAAGCCATAAGGATGGATAAATCACTTTTTAGAGGTAAAATGATTAATTAATTAATTAATTAAGTGATTTAATCAAGGAATAATAAAATAAAGTAAAAGTCACTTGGAGGGAAAAGGTCAACAAGGAATTAGGGTTTCAGCAGTGAATTAGGGTTTGGGAAATCTATAAGAGAAGAGTCAGCAACCTAATTCATCATTTATGCAGATTATGACTTGTCATTGAGGAGAGAGGCGCATCTCAGGAGAGATAATTCAGTGGATTCCAGGAAGAAGACACCAGTTGGTTGATTTCGGTGTTGGGAGACACACCCTAGTCACCGGGAAGATCACACAGGTATTCCATCATCCTTCAACAACAATTACTCAGAGTTTAGCAGCAAGGGCACATTCATTGAGAGGGAGGGTGCAACTTTTGAGGAGGTTTAGAGATCGACTTGTCCCATCCAAGGAGAATTCCGATATTTCCCTCTGACCCATTTGAGAGGAAGGCAAGGCGCATCTTTTGCCTAGTTCCTCACCAGATTCCGATGGATGAATCATCTGGGGCACATTTTCCAGACTTGGGAGTGTGACACTTTTGGCGGATACATTTAGGGTTCTCGAGCGAGGATCAGGACATATTCAGGGAAACCCTTTTGACCCATTTCCCAGTAGACCAAGGAGGTCATTTTGAGACACATCTCATCGAATTCCGATGGTGGAATCACTAGGACACATTTTTCGAGAGAAAGAGGGGCGCATTCCCCCAAGGGGATTAATTCGAGGTCCAAACCCACTAGCAGAGGGGTCCGACAGTTACTAGTACTGAGAACTAGGGCAGGGCGCATCATTTGGGACAGTTCCCAGGCCATTATGAGAGGTATAGCTCCTAGGGCGAACTTTCCAGACTTCCAGTAGTTACCATATGAGCTGTCATAGTTCCAACACATCCATTGATCTCGCAGTGCTCCCATATTTCGGGTATTATCTTTAGTTGCTTATTTGTATTCCAACTAATATCCTTTGTTTGTTGATATAGTCAAGTATTGTCAGTTTATTCAGCCACATTCGACCATTTTGTAATCCATGTAGATATCATAATACAAATTGTGAAGTCCTTTGTTGCATTTATTATTTGTATGATCATTTATATGCTGTAAACCACTGATCCTACACACATTAGCAACATTTCCTAGACTAGCCAAGTCAGGAACATTACAGTGGTATCAGAGCTAGTTTTCCTGCCAGCGTAAGGGGAAAATTAGATAAGGATATAGATACATCATTACCAATGAGTGGATTGACAGGAGCACAGATGGAGCCTACACCCATTAGATGCAGGGAGCGTTGCTATAGTTGCAAAGTTCCTTGGAAACCAAATCAAATCACAGATGCAAGGGTAAAGGGAAGGTGCACATTATTGAGGTGCACTATGACAGTGAGGATGAGGAGATGCATGTGAATGCAACCATAGATGCCTATTTGGAGCAGTCTGATAAGGATAGTGACTCTTGTGCATCTAAGGGACAATTATATGGATAGGATGATAATGCATATCCTTCATCTTCCCCATCAGGTAATGTTGATGATTCAACACTTCAGCATAGTGGTGACACTTGTGAGGATTCATATGTGTTGGCACTTAGACATGATGAGATTAGGAGGTTGGATGACCTACCGGTGGGTGTAGACATGGCTTCTAGGAAGTCATGTATGGAGAATGATGAGCTTCCTATGATGAGTGAGCCACATTTTTCATCTTCTCAGTCACCTATGCTAACCATGACACATGAGGATATCAGTGGCATTCCTGATATGGTAGAGGAGCCTTGTGTGGTGATTGTACACAAGGAACATATGGATCTACAAACACAGGAGGAGAGGTATGGCTTGGAGATAGTTGACCTTACACATACTTATCAGTATGAGGAGAGTGAATCACCACTCTTGGATATTCCATTGATGGACCAGGTTGTGGAGACCGACAACTTGTTGGGACACTTACTCCCAGGATCGATCTACAGTGATGAGGATGCACTCCTTAATGGTTGGAATGACCATAACACGTGTCTGGACACATCTGTATGGGATCCAAGCACAACTGATATTAGTAGGGTGAGTGCACAGGAGGATACATTTGCCCACAAAGGATATCGTGCGATTCAGATAGGGATCGCAGTTGGTGATGGCATGCAGTGGCATACAGGAGGACTTAGTAACACAGGGGATAGTGGGTAGTTCAGTGCCTTATATTTTGAGGAGTGTTTTGTTGGGTATTCCATTGTTGACACTAGTAGTGAGAGGCATGAGGTAGCACCTCAACAGAATTGTGACCAGCAGTCACGACACTTGGCAGGACAGTTGAGAGTCAATGAGGAAATGATAATGGTAGCCACTAGATGCATTGATGATACACATGCATTGGTGGTAGGTTATTGTTGGAGGTCCTCGATGGCACAAGATAGTTCATATGGGGGACTTGCCATTGATGACTTCCATACGCTCAGGGAGAGAGTTATTGTGATGAGGGCTGACTACCAGCAATTGTTGAGGGATAGGGTTTACCTATTGGAGGTTGGTGAGATGTATCACAAGGCACTAAGGGAGAATGAGGTTGATGTGGACCGACTCACTCATGAGTTGGTGAGCACACCGAGATTCTTGGAAGGCACACAAACAACCCTTCAAGAATCAAAGTTCAGATCAAAGGATCTCCTTGAGGAAATTAGACAGAGATCCACTACATCTATTTCAACAGAGAGTCAGATATATCCCTCAGCCACATTGTGAGAGGATGTTGGTGGTTTAGCAGTGGAGCACCAGTTGAGGGAGGAGCATGAAGAGTACCCAGGATCATTGATGAGTATGGAGAGATATGATCCATAGGTACATCAGGATGTCCATAGGTCAAAGGTACCACCCTTCATAAGGGGTGTTGAGACAGTTGAGAACACACGTATACATGGGGATTCTAGACCTAGGGGCAGTTATGAGGACACTTCCATTTGTGTTCCAGGATTGGTTGACCTTCATGTAGAGGATGACCCCACAGTACACCCAGGATCCAGGATGTTGCAGGTGTATACATGAGATCAGATGAGTATGCAGGGGCACACAGTGATGAGTGGTAGTTCACAGAGACATACAGAGTTGTACAGTGGGATTCAGGGGGATGCACTGGATTTCAAGGAGGAGATGTACTTAATAGAACATGGAGATTCCTCTCCCTTGCAACAATATACAAATCTAGGAGATCACCTTCACTGTCGCTGCAGTTGCGTGAGTGATGATGGATGGAGAATGATTGACCCGTGGTTGGTGGAGGTACCTATCATTGTACCCAATGGTTGGTGTTCAATGATGAATATAGGCGACTATTTACCATGGGTGCCAATGGACAAGCTTTTGGTTAAGTCCTTTGGATTGACCAAAGCATATGATACTTTCCATTCCTACAGTTGGTTGCAGATATTTATGATAGCCTTTCCCGATACTTTCATCATTGACAACAACAAAGGGGGATCTAGATAGTGGCAGGGGACATGGAGAGTTGGTAGGCTGAGACCACTTGACAGGAGTGTCTTGATTTCATTCATCAGGATAGGGTTGGATCATCAGGGGCAGATAGTTGAGGCCATGGGCATGATGGGGAGTATCCTAGGCCATAGGATAGAGGATATCTTAAATGTTTCTACATATTCAGACTCTCATTGGGATGAGGATGGAGTGCTTTCGACAGTTACCAGTAGGGCACACCAGTAGTTAGTGGGGATTGGAAGTGATGAACTTCCAAATTTGACATGGGATCTGGGAGTCCATTTGGTCAATAGTTTGTTTCATTTTATGAGGATCCGAGAGTGGAGGGTCCAATATGGATACTTTGAGAAAACAGTCATGATCAGAGTAGAGCAACATCGACATGATGGTTCCTGTCAGAGACTAACATAGGACCTTGGGATTACAAGACCGTACATTTCATTGACTGATGGAGAAGAACAAACATTTGTAGGGGGGGGTCACTTTGATTTTCCATTGATTTTCAGTATTGGGGAGAGCACATCACTGACTAGTGATTTGTTGAGGTCTTGTAGTGCCTCACTATGGCAGCAACATGTTCATTCAGTGGGGGTCGTGTTGAGTTTGGTAAGGTTTGGTAGGATAGACCCATTTCAGGTTGAGGCCTTGTGTTATTTGCAGGAGACTCATGGTGTTGATATGTTACAGAACTATACTCCACAAGGCATTGTAGTTGACATTCTGATATGGGATCCAGGGATTGGAGTGCTTGGTAGTTCAACGTTTGATGGAGTTGAGTTTCAAGTAGAGTGGTTACTCAGGGAGTTGAATGAGATTCCTCGGCCATTAATCATTCTACTCATCAGGAGCATGTGGGTTTCATGCGTGGTGAGCACTTGGATATACCACATCTTGAGGGGAGTCTACCTTATGTCACATAGGTGGATATGGGACTCCAGTATCATATGTAGTTGCATTCAATTATTGCTTGAGGACAAGCAATATTCCGGTAGGGAGGACTGTAATGTCCCCATTTTGGGACATTATAACTTTACAGAGTGTTATGCCTACCAGAGTAGACAGATAGGGGTGACAGAGAGTTTGTGAGATATTGAGGGGTTTTATTGGGCCCGACTTGCATCGTTCATCATCATGATCCATTCCACACAACTTGGTTTTGGTTTCATTGCATTCCGACGATTTTCGTAATTTTGAGTTATTATGGGTCATATCTTAATTAATTTCACTAAGAAGGTCATAATGGGCATATTACTTGGAGAAACCTCTTAGTGTAATAGCTCATCGGAATTGGGAAGAAGAGCACTATAGGATAAGATGATGAGAAGTGACTTTTAGTGGCCAGAGAAGCCATAAGGATGGATAAATTACTTTTTAGAGGTAAATGATTAATTAATTAATTAATTAAGTGATTTAATCAAGGAATGATAAAATAAAATAAAAGTCACTTGGAGGGAAAAGGTCAACAATAAATTAGCGTTTCAACAGTGAATTAGGGTTTTGGAAATCTATAAGAGAAGAGTCAGTGACCTAATTCATCATTTATGTAGATTATGACTTGCCATTGAGGAGAGAGGTGCATCTTAGGAGAGATAGTTCAGTGGATTCCAGAAGGAAGACACCAGTTGGCTGATTTTGGTGTTGGGAGACACACCCTAGTCACCAGGAAGATCACACAGGTCTTCCATCGTCCTTCAACAAAAGTTACTCATTGTTCAGCAGCAAGGGCACATTCATCCAGAGGAAGGGTGCAACTTCTGAGGAGGTTTAGAGATTGACTTGTCCCATCCAGGGAGAATTCTGAGATTTCCCTCTGACCCATTTGAGAGGAAGGCAAGGGACAACTTTTTCCTAGTTCCTCACCATATTCAAATGGATGAATCATCTGGGGCACATTTTCCAGACTTGGGAGTGTGACACTTTTGGCAGATACATTTAGGGTTCTCAAGCAAGCATCATGCCATATTTAGGGAAACCCTTTTGACCCATTTCCCAGTATACCAAGGTGGTCATTATGAGACACATCTCATCTGATTCTGACAATGGAATCACTAGGACACATTTTTCCATAGAAAGAGGGGCGCATTCCCCCAGGGGGATGCATTTGGGGTCCAAACCCACCAACAGAGGGGTCGGACAGTTACCAGTACTGAGAAATAGGGCAGGGCCCGTCATTTGGGATAGTTCCTAGGCCATTCTGAGAGGTATATCTCCCAGGGAAAACTTTCCAGACTTCTAGCAGTTACCATACGAGTTGCCATAGTTCTAGCGCATCCATTGATCCCATAGTGCTCCCATATTTTGGGTATTATCTTTAGTTGCTTATTTGTATTTCAGCTAAGATCCTTTGTCTGTTGATCTAGTTGAGTATTTTTAGTTTATTCAGCCGCATTCGACCATTTTGTAATCCATGGAGATATCATAATACAAACTTTGCAGTCCTTTTTCGCATTTATTATTTGTATGATCATTTATATGTTGTAAACCATTGATCCTACACACATTAGCAACAATTCCTAGACTATCCAAGTCAGGAACATTACATACTGAATTGTTTGGGGAAACTTTTCATTCCTCGTGGAAGCAGATCAATGCCTTGATGACCAACTATATGTTACATAAATGAAATTAACAAAAAAACTGTTAGATTATACACAGTAGAAATGAGAGTTCAACACAATTAAAAAATGTAATATATTGCATATGATTATGAATATTGATTTACATTGACGATTTGATCTGTTATATTCCAACTTCCATAGGTGTGGTGGCATTCTTCGTGGTTTTATCCCACTCTCCTCTTTCCCATTGAAAATATGTTTATCGGTATTTCGATACCTATGGTTCTCAGGGAGAAAGTTCCTATATTCATCAAACACCTCCTTTCCTAAACTTCTTGAACGATGAGATCTCATCCTAGGACCACAAACTGGACATGCAAATTTACCCTTTATTTGAAGACCTAGAAGATATGCATTAGTGGCAACATTAGTTATATAACAATAAATTATTTAAAAAATAAACATTATAATATCATCAACATCTAACTTATTTAAATGCAATAGTGTGTTACATACCACAAAAATGTGTTAGTCCCGATGCATCGTGAATTGTCCATGTAAGAATCCCATGGAATTGAAATCCTCTTTGACCTATTGGTCTAGAGATGTCGTACATAGTGATGTCATCCCATAACTTCAACAACTCATCGATAGGAGGCTCAATATATACATTCATATATTTCACTTGGTACTTACCTAAATGGTTAAAAAATACACATAATTACTACACCTTGTATACATATATGAAATTGTGCAGTGAACAAGACAAATGAAATGTTAAACATTAAAAAAGCAATATCGTTATAAAAATATACCTGGAACAATCATTGTCAACATTGTGTGCTCTCTCTTTATTGACATCCAAGGAGGAAGGTTATTGTTTATAACAAAAATAGGCCACACCGAGTAGATATACCTGAGATCACCAAATGGATTTACACCATCAGCTGCCAATGAAATCCTAACATTACGAGGTTCTTCTTTAAAAATTGGCCATATTTCTTCGATATTTTTATATAAAGAACCATCTGCAGGCATTCGAAGAAAATCATCTTCACTTCTATTCCGTGCATGGTAATCCATAAACTATTCTATGTTCTGACATCTAAATAGTCGCTGCAAGTGTGGAATTATGGGAATATAAGGAAGAACCTTGTGAGGAACCGTTGTTGTTAACTGATCAGTTATATATCTATTGATTTCACATTGCGGGTGTTAAGAGCCAAATATCAATATAGCATAGAAAAACCTCAAAATAAGTACTCAACACCTTGAAAAAGACAAAATTTTAGATAATAAGCCTCTTCGAGGGGGAAACCTCCTTTTACCCCACATAAATGTTGAAGTACAAGATTATTCCAAATGAAAATGTTTCCTTGGTATATATAAGAGACTTGGAGGTATAATTACAACTAATGGAATAAAGCCGACATAAATAAAATAACATTACTAATGTAATATGCCCCAATTAAGGGGTAATGAGCCAATATTAGGGCTTAACATGCCCCTCCCCTTGAGACAAGTGTTGTTTTCAACGCTTGAGTAACTCTGGATGCTTATGTATAAAAGACTCATCTTCCCAAGTGGAATCTTCAGCCAGTAGTTTCCTCCATTTAATGAGATACTCTAAAATGGATCTATTCCTCAGTTGGCAAATTGTTGTGTCAGTGATGGCTTCAGGATCCAATATGATTTTTCCTTCCTCGTCAAGTTATGGCAATATAGTTTGAACTGGGATCTTGTCACCTATAACCTTCCTTAAGCATGAAACATGGAAAACTGGGTGTACTCGTGAAGATGCAGGCAACTCCAATTTGTATGCCATAGTACTAATCTTTTGCAACACCTTATAAGGGCCATAGTACTTTGGTGATAATTTATTATCCTTCTTGGCTTGCTTGAAGGACATCTGTTTGTATGGTTGTAGTCTTAAAAACACCCAATCCCCTATTTCAAAACTTCTTTCACTACAATGTTGATCTGCTTGTTGTTTCATGCGATTTTGTTCCATGGTCATGTTGTCCTTTAAGATTTAGAGAACTTATTGTTGATTCTCGATGTGATCTTCCACTTCTTGAACCTTAGATTTTTCTTTTAGAGAAGAAGTGATGGAAAGAGGGTGGTATCCATAGAGTTCCATAAATGGTGAAATTTTTGTTGCAGTATGAAAGGAAGTGTTATACCACCATTCTGCCAAGGGTAACCATTTGAACCATTATGTTTTTTTATCAGAGACAAAGCAACAAAGGTAGCCTTCCAGACATTTGTTCACTATCTTGGTTTGTCCATCAGATTGAGGATGATAGGATGAGCTATGAGCCAATTGAGTACCCAAACAAGAAAACAATTTTGTCCAAAAAATTCCAGTGAAGATGGGATCTCTGTCACTTACAATAATCTATGGGCTGCCATGTAGATTTTGAACTGTCTCCATGAATGCGGTGGAAACTGTACTAGCTTTGAAGGGATGAGAGAGTGCACAAAAGTGTGTGTACTTGGTCAGTCTATCAATAGTCACCATGATGACACTCTTTCCTTCAGACTTCGGTAACCCTGTGATGAAATCCATGAAAACCTCCTCCCAGCGTTGACTTGGGATGGCTAATGGTTGTAAAATACCTAGAGGCTCAATTGTTTCCACCTTATTTTGTTGGCAAACCAAACATTCCGCCACAAACCTTTGAACATCAATTTTAAGGCCATCCCCCAAAAAATCATTCTTGACTCTATGGTAAGTTTTCAAAAATCCCGAGTGCCCTCCTATTGGGGAGGTGTTCAATTCCAATAGTACCTTTTGTTTGAGTTGGCAGTTCTTACATAAATATAAGCGATCTTTGTACCATAGTGAATCATTTTTCCATGTAAATGTATCTGATGCATTGGAATCTTGTTGCAACCTTTGAATGAGAGTCCACACTTTTTCGTCATTCTTCCATTCATCCCTTGCTTCTATTATCCAATTGGTTTGTATGATCGAGATAGCACAAAGAAGGACCTCAACATCTTCATCCTTTCTTGAGAGTGCATCTGCCACAACATTTTTCTTCCCCTTTTTATAGACGATTTCAAAATCATAACCCACTATCTTGGTTACCCATTTTTGTTGTTCTTCTGAAGATAGTCTTTGTTCCAAGAAGTATTTAAGACTATCATGATCTGTTTTGACCTTGAAGTGCCTACCTATTAGGGAAGGATGACATTTCTTCAATGAATGTAGTATTGCCATCATTTCCTTCTCATAAATGGGTTTGTGTAAGTCCTTTCCCTTGAGTGGTCGACTTTCAAAAGCCAGGGGCCTTCCTTCTTGCATTAGGACAACACGAATTCCATTTCCCCAGGCATCAAATTCAACAATAAAGTTTTTTGTGAAGTCTGGAGTGGTCAAGAAAGGATCTTTGCACATCACCTCTTTAATTTGTTCAAAAGATTTAGTTGCCTCTAGAGTCCATGAAAATGCATCCTTCTTAGTTAGTGTTGTTAAAGGTGATGCTATTCTTCCATAGTGTCGAACAAACTTGCGATAGTAACCTGTCAAACCCAAAAATCCTCTAGGATTCTTCATTATTTTGGGAATCGGCCAGTCCATCATGGTCTTAATATTGTTAGGGTCTACCTTGACACCTTCATGAGATACAATATGACCCAAATACTCTACCTCCTTCACTCCAAAGAAAAAATTGGATGGTTTGGCATATAGTTGTTGCTCCTTTAGTAGTTGTAGCACCTTGTCAACATGTCGCACATGATCCTCCCAAGAATTGCTATATATTAGTATATCATCAAAAAATACTAACACAAATTTTCGAGGGAAGGGCTTGAAAATGGAATTCATCAACCCTTGGAATGTGGAAGGTGCATTTTTAAGGCCAAAAGGCATGACCAAAAATTCATAATGGCCTTCATGAGTTTGGAATGTTGTTTTTGGGATATCTTCTTCCTTGATTCTAATCTGATGATACCCTAAACGAAGATCCAATTTTGTGAAATAGATTGCTCCATGTAGTTCATCTAACAATTCATCAATGACAGGAATGGGAAACTTATCTTTAAGAATGATCTTGTTGAGCTTTCTATAATATAGACACATACGCCATGAACTATCTTTCTTGAATACCATTACCATCAGTGCAAAGTAAGAACTTTGGCTAGATCTAATAATGCCAACCTCTAACATTTCTTCAACCATGTGCTCAATTTCACTCTTCTAGGCATAAGGGTATCTGTATGGATTGATGTTAGGAGGAACACTCCCGGGAATTAGGTGAATTTCATGATCATGATTTTGAGTGGGTGGAAGACCTTTAGGAATATCTTCAAATACTTTGGAATGCTTATCAATGATCCCTTGGAGATCTTGAGGAATAGATGGCTTAGATGTTTGAACATCTAGTGAAAATAGTTGTGCAATAATGCCTTGATGCCCCTTTTTCAATAATTTTGTCATGCCATTAGATCTTTTCATCTTATCGGATTTCCTTGTGATACCTCTTAACTCAATTTCTTTTCCTTCCAATGAAAATTTCATGAAAAGTTCTTGAAAATTAAAATCCATTGTTCCTAATGATTGTAACCATTGGATTCCTAGTACAAAATCAACACCACCCATGGGTATATCAATCATTGGACTATTCATTACATATTTCCCCATAGTAAGATTGATCTTATTGCATTTTACTGAGCAATTGATAGTTCCTCCATCTGCAATCATTACTTGAAACTCTGGTGCTAGATATACAAAGGAATTGAGAGCTTTGGCTAATTTATAGTGAATGAAATTATGAGTACTGCCAGAATCAATTAGGACTATTACCTTTTTCTTTTTGATGTATCCTTCGATCTTCAGGGTTTGAGGAGTGTTAATTCCATCCAATGCATTACACGATATCGTGGGAGTCAACTCTTCAGACGAAATTTCTTCTACATTTTCATCTTTTGATGGTTCTTGTTCTTGTTCTTCTTCCTCTTCACAATCTATGTAGAATAATTTCTCCTCCCCACACTTATGTCCCTTATTGTACTTGCTGTCACAATTAAAGCATAAACCTTTTTCTTTTCTTTCATCCAATTGTTGAGGTGTCAAACTTGTAGGTTGAGGTGTTTTAGAAGAAGGAGCATTATTCTCTCTATAGATGTTAGGATTGGTCCTTCGAGTAGCCATATCCATATTTTTACTTTCAACATTTCTTGCCACCCTAAATGCATTCTCCAATGATTTGTGTTCCCAAAGGTGAACCTCATGTTGAATGTTATCTCTTAAAGTTCCTATGAATACATCAATCAAGTGCTCATCTAGAATATATGTTACCTTTATATTCAATCTTTCGAATTTCTCAATGTGCTCTGTAACTGAACTCTTTTGCTTGAGATTTATCAATTGGCTAAAGAATGTATTGCTCCTTGTATCCTCATAGTGTGATATCATTTCTTCTATGAAAATTGTCCAAGTGACAAGTGATTTGCAAGAACAAAGCCATCTATACCATACAAATTGATTGGATTCTAAATATAAAGAAGCAATTCATACCTTTTGTGTATGTGGCACATTATGTAGATCAAAGAATTTCTCCATCTGAAGTATCCATGTGATAGGGTCCTTCCCATAAAACTTTCTCATATTGATCTTAGGAATGTGGTTGGTCTTCAACCCAAGGTTAGAGTTTCTCCATTCTTGATTCACCTTCCTTGTGTCCTCATCATGAATTTCATGGGATGCATTTTCACTTTTAGGTGTCCTCTCGGTTATGAAATTTTTCAATACTTCCATGATCTCCCCTTTTAAGGCATCCATCTTAGTATTTATTGCCTCAAACTTAGCTTCTGTTGAATCCATCATCTCTTGTAGTTCATCTTTTGTTATTGTCTTGTTTTGTAAATCATTTATGTCCCTACGCATTTCTTCACCTTCATCAAGAGTCCAAGTAGGATTGTCTAGAGGCTTATTTGGTGTAGAAGTTCCTTTTTGGGGTGGCATGTTGGCCAAGTATCACTTTTGAACCTTGATTTTGAGGTGGTTCTGCTAGACAATGTTTATTTTTTTGTATCTCCCAAGTTTCGACCCTTCTAGGTATGAAACTTTCTTTTTTTTAGATCTCTGATATTTCTTCTCTGCAATGCCATAGGTCTGATCAAAATTGGATGTGCCAAGTGGAATTTATGGTAACTTCCCCACAACTTGTTGATTTATGGCCTTTCCAGGAGATCTCACTTGTATAGCATTCCCTGCAGAAAATAATTGATATAAAATTATGAAACTCATACCAGAAATACTACAGACTATCCACTATCCAATGAAACTAGTGTCACTCAATTTGGATACTCTAGGAATAAGTTATGATTGTTTTACCTGGAACACCTTCTTGAGACTAGTCAATAGAACTAGTTCGATACCCTATCTTCCACAGGGTGTATAGAAAAATGTAAGATGACCCAGAAGCTAAAATTTTTACCACAACTACCTTACTAATTTCTGTGAATAACCTCCAGATTTCAAGGTATGAAACATTACAAAAAACGTTTTATAGCGAAAATTCCACAATGACTCAGTTCAGGATGATTCCAGAACCCTATCTTGAACAGGTTGTATCTCCAAAAGTATAAGGCCTCAAGAGCTGAAATTTTAACCCAACGTTCCTTGATCCATTTGTTAAATATCCTCCAAGCCTTTCCTTCTAAAACATTGTAGAATAAAAGTTATAGCAAAAATTCAAAGGTTTCTCAGATGCAGCAGAAAAATCTCAAGACCTTGAGCTCTAATACCATATGTTAAGAACCAAATATCAATATAGCATAGAAAAACCTCAAAATAAGTACTCAATTCCTTGAAAAAGAGAGAATTTTATATAATAAGACTCTTTGAGGGGGAAACCTCCTTTTACCCCACATAAATGTTCAAGTACAAGATGATTCCAAATGAAAATGACTCCTTGGTATATATAGGAGACTAGGAGGTATAATTACAACTAATGGAATAAAGCTGACATAAATAAAATAACAATACTAATGTAATATGCCCCAATTAAGGGCTAATGATCCAATATTAGGGCTTAACAATGGGAAATTCGATTCAGATGCATATTGTCCATAATATATGATGTGATCATTGGGGCATGCATCAATAACCTGATATTCCATTCCAATTTCTTTCAGAATGGAAGATAATTCTCGGTATGTGAGAGGTAACGTATTTGGTGATGGTAAGAAATATTCACCTATCAACCTACAACAACAATATACAAAAAAAAATCCATAATGAAAATTATATTAATCATTATAAATATTGCATCCTTAATTTAGACATCAATTGACTTTGAAAATAAAATAAAATAAAAGTTGAAAATTGCATAAAACTATAAAATTATGTTTCTTACCTTAGGATATGTGTCATACATGTTTTTTACAAACCATTTGATACCTTCAAGTTGACCAACAACATTACAACAGAGAGAACACTTTTTTTCGTGCCTTCATATAGGGATTGAGTGGCATTTTGAAGGATGGGTTTATCCAAAATATATCCATCATCATTGTCCTCATCACTGTCATCATTATCATCTTGCAATTTGTCCTGCTCCAAGTTGACATCATCATCCATTGGAGCATTATGAATGTCTTGGATCAATCTATTTGTTGCATCATCATCAATTGTATTATTAATATCATCATTTTCCATAGGAATAACGTGATCATCATTATCCACACAATTAAGTTCAACTTGTTCTTCAGTATTATCTCTATGAAAATGTCTCCTACTAGGCGACATCACATTCTTAGGATGATTTTTCTTTAATAATCATGTGCCCATTCTCCCTACAATGTTTTTCAACTATTTTTAAAGGTAGTCTTCTTCCATCAAAACCCCTGCATTCACAACAAGGGAAATAACATTTCCCATCACCATGAATCCCCATTTGTTTCTTTAACATAACAAGCTCTCTTTTCTTGTCTGGAGTTGACATTGTAATTACCTATTACAACAAATCCATTGAAACATTATAAGTACAATATACAAATCTATTCAAATAATTTGGTATATATTTAGATATTTGTAATGAAAATTATATAGCATGTTCAGAAAAAATAAGGGACAAAGCATGAAACCTAAAATCAACTAGAAAAAATAAGGAACAAAGCATGAAACCAATGCATTTCATATCCAACGTACAACACTGGCTATTTGGGAATCTAAATGACACGTGGTTATAAAAAATTACATTGACCTACATATACACATCCAAACATAAATGAATATTCTAATAATCTCTTTGTTGCGATCCACCTACTATTATGTTGTCAAAATTGAGGAACAAAATTGATAGAAGTGCAAGAAAGAGTTTGGGGAGAAAAATAAATCATGACATAAGAAGTGTAAAGGCAACTTTAATTCTCATAAAAAATGATGATGTATAGAAAATTAATTTGAAGACAACCAATCAAAGCTAGCAAGCAATTCCTTGGCATGGTAATGATAAATGGTACACTAGACATCTTTTACTATCCAAGTTTAAAGCCTCACACTTTGATTCATCCCCGAAATCACAATATTCCATTAATAAGAGGAGGTGGATCTATTATCACCCAAAATTACACTATATAATATTAAGTCCCTAATAAAAATTAGGATAGCTTTAGGGATACACAAGTGTATTGATGCCCAATATCACCACAAAATCCACTGCTCTTCACTTCTAGTTGGTTCTTTTCCAACTCAAGGAGGAATCCCTAAATGTAAATTTACTAAGGAAAGGATACTTAGAAATTCAAGAAGTTCCATGAAATATAAGAAAAAAATTAGAGTGATTGAATCTAATTAATGTGATTGTAGCTGAATTAGTAATATTTTTACACTATCAAAAGTGGATAAAGCATAAAATCTTTCTAAGGACTTAAAATAAACCATAAAATCTGATTTAAGGAGTGAAAATAAACCATAAAATATTTCAATACCACCAAATTACTAAATCACACATAATTTTTTTAAGTACAGACCTTCAAAATCTCATCTATGTAGAGTCTGATCAATTCAATGTTTCTCTTCTTGAAAGAGAATTGAAATCAAGATTTCATAAAAAGCCAGAACACCATTGCATCAGAACACCCGAATGATTGTCGCAACTGTAGAAAATCATTGTCGCAACTATAGAAGATTTGTCGTAACTGAGATATATATAGGATTGATTTCGTCAGTCTTTCGACAAATTCAGTCAAATTGACTAAAAAATAAGTCAATGACTATTTGATTCTCACACGTGCCATAGTTGGTCGTTATAACGACTAAAGTTCGTATCTATAGTGACTAACTCGTAGTTGGTCTCTCTATTGATGAACGTTTATCGCTATAACGACCAACGTGGAATGTTGGTCGCTAGAGCGACGAACAGTTGGACCTCGAAAAAAAAAATATTTTATTGTAATGTCTGCCCAATGTAGTAGTGATAGGATGGGCGTATCAAAGTTTGAAGAAAAACTCTGACCACTACCACTACATCATCATGTCATATCAAGTGAATGTCACAAATAATAAGGAACTAATCCATATTCTTCTTGGGATCCATAATCCCATTACCTGTTAAAACAAGTAGAATTCCTTGAGGAAGAGTAGGAAACTAATGCTGCTCTCCCTGTAAGTTAAGTGGACTAGATCTGGCTCTCCTTCTTGTATTTTTTTGCCTATCATTTCTTTCTCTTTAATTGTTAGGAATTTAATTTCTTTGTTCTTCTCTATCACCCATGATTGCTACATTTACAACTTCAGATATTGGATCTTGGGTTTCTTGATGAACCTTAAGTTTCTCACTCTTAGTTCTTGTCAGGGACCTTTGTATAATTCCCTCTTTTAGGAATTTACTACTTTCTTCTTTGTGTCAAGGATATAGATATTTCTTCTTCTTGAGCAAGAGCTTCCCATGAACTTTCAATTTATTCACAACTCCTTATTATTTTTATGGCTAGATCGTGCAATTGATGCAAAATACTTCCTTGATATCTGATTCCAACTTGTATTTGAGGTTGGTTGGGATCCAGTTGAGTCACTCAAATATCTGGTCTATGAAAGCATCCTTTCTCTATTCCTAAGTATGGTCACCAAAAATGTTGATCTAAAAGAATGTTTTATGATATTTAAGATAACATCACAAGGATAAATCCCCTTGTGTTTTTAAAGAGGTGGTACTCCTCTATATTTGAATAAAATATAAGAATATTAAAAGTGCATGAGAGAGAACCAAGCTTATTCTTGAAAAAAATATTCACATGCAAAGAATACTTGGGAAAGGAACATGCATCTCCCAAAGGGTAAATATTCACACTATAATACAAGATTACAAACCAACAGAGTAAATAATATCACACACTGACATTTCTTTCATATTATAGAGAAAAGTAGGACACATTATTCAACAAAAGGAAAGAACATAAGGACTAGATATGGTAGAGAACTTTAAATGATTGTTCAATTAAGATACATAAATATTTTGATAGACACATTTGAAATATCATTCTTAAAATTAAAAGTCTGAGAAATCATTAATGTAATGTCCCAAAAAGTTCTCTAGGAACATAAAAAATAATAGATGTCTTTTAAAAAGTAATAATGTATGTAAAGTTAATAAAATAAATTGGCATTTTTCCTTCATAAAGGACTTGGATTGGGATCCTACATACCATGGAATTAAAGAAATACCTGGAAGACAAAAAGGTGATAGTCAAGATTTGAACTTTGGTTTTCACAAATATTGAAACAAGAAAGACAAAATGACTACTAAATAAGAAATACAAATATTTTAGGGGAAAAAAAAACTAACTAATTGACTTACTACGATGGAAGATCAGGACCATTATTTTCTTGTTGATTTGTCTTTTATAGGATTCCATTGGGATGGAGGTGGCATAATAATGTTACCCACTTCTTGTTGATTTGTTTCGATTATTTTAACCAAGGATTTCCTTAACCATTGTTCAGTATAATCCCTTATAGGAGAAACTGTTATCTCTTGTTTAGTCCTGGTTTCAAATAAATAAGTTTCTAGATCTTTAAAATCAAGGCTCAATTGGTGAAGTGTGTCTTCAATATCTTCATTTTTGTTCATGTACTGGATTAACCACCTTTCCACTTCTTCTTCAGAATATTCAATTGAATCATTAAATTTGTTGGCCCAAGAAACCTTTAATGAATCCAAATGTTCTTGTAATTTCTCTTTTTATAAGAGCATTGATTCCATAATTAAGTGTGGGCCCTACAGTTCCTTGGTCAACTCAATAAGTTTTAAAAACAAATCACCTATTTTTCTATTTATAATATCACATTCGGAAAACATTTCCCACAAGAACTTAATTATTTTCAACCAAGACGCATTAATTCATGTCAAATGAGATTTGGAAGGAAAAATTTGGTATATCCTATGTATCACTTAAAATTAATACCTTGGATGAAAATGTACCCACAACTTTTTTGCAAAAGATTTCAGTGTTTTCCAAGTCTTTTTGGAGATACTCTTTAAAATTTAAAAACCTTGTAAAGAGAGAAATTGTATTTGTTGCTAACTCCCGTATTTCAAGGATCAAGGCTATGTTGAAATATTGGTTTTCATTAATGTCAACCCTTGAATAAGTTCGGTATCCCCAAAGGTATGGTTATGGAACCCATAGTTTATCAATGAAAATGGTCATGAAGGATGGTGTAAATGTACGTAAACCACTCATGTTTGTATATTTCTTTTCATGTCGTTTCCGGTGATAGGTGGTACACCACATGGTTCCTCATGATTGAGAAGTTATGGCCTTGTGAAGTTAGAAGCCCCAAAGAATGGTCAAGAAGCCCCTAGTTGGTTACAAGTCCTTAATGAAAGGATAAAATGGTTGTAACAAGAAAGTATAGAAGCCACTAAGATTAAGGAGAGAGGTTACTTTGAAAAAGGATAAATACACCACAAGGAGTCTCTGATAAGTATATTCACTCACTTATTCTATTGAACATATTCTAGTGAACTAGTGATCTATTTGGAAAGTTTGTGATGGTGAAATATGAGGTAGCAACGAGTGAGAAGTGTAGGAGTTTCGGGGTTATAGAGGAGAGTGAACTTTGTTGAGGAAACCCTAGTTTGTTTGAACCCAATGGGTCAGACTAATAGTGTCCCACGAGGCATCCCCATGGGTTTCTTAGTGCTCGTCATGTAAGGCCCCACGTGACAAGATGTCTTAGTCCCGAGAGGACAAGAAATCATTGGGGGTAATGCTAATACTAGGCCACTGAAGTTAGAAGAAATCTTATAGGTCAGATATACTATGTATAATGTCATCTATAAAGGTATAGGTATGTGTTAAGAACCAAACATCAATATAGCATATAAAAACCTCAGGAAAAGTACTCAACGCCTTGAAAAAGAGATAATTTCAGATAATAAGCCTCTTCGAGGGGGCAACCTCCTTTTACCCCACTTAAATGTTCAAGTACAAGA
>ML809204.1:97228-116336 GCA_009831015.1 Picea engelmannii
AATGGCCTAAAGCCGACATAAATAAAATAACATTACTAATCTAAATTACAACTAATGGCCTAAATCCGACATAAATAAAATAACATTACTAATCTAATATGCCCCAATTAAGGGGTAATGAGCCAATATTAGGGCTTAACAGTATGCTTATGTGCATGTTGTGAAGGTTATAATTGGTTGTGGTATGATACATGTTTGAGGTATGTTTGGTTTGGAACATGATTGAGGTACATCTTGGATACATGGTTGATTAAGGTATATTCTTGTATCGGGTTATGGCATGACTGTTATGGTTCATATTTGAGATGTGGATGTATGGTTAAGGTATAGACTTGATGTATGGTGGCATATGCATGAGGCACATGCTTGGGTTATTTGAGTAACTTCATTGATTATATGGTACAAGTCTATACATGATTAATGATATGGTATATGGTACTGGTTTTATATGTGATTGATGCTCTAGTACATGGTACATGATTAGATAATTATCATTGATGTTTTGGTATCTACATTTGGCACATATTATGATACATGATTGATGCATGTTAATATAGAGTTGATGCATGGTATGGTACAAGTTTTGGTATAATAGGTTGATGGTAGAGGGACAATTATAGGTTGATGGCACAGTGATAGTGATATTTCAGATATAATGACAATGATAGATCAGATATAGTGAGAGGTTGATAGGTTATAGGTTGACGTGATAAAGGTAGTGACAATGACAGTGGCAGTGATTGTGGTAGTGATAGTTTGGTCTACACTTATAATTCAGGGTGAAAGGACTGGGAAAGGAAATGGGGTTGTATCCTCCTTCTGGTTGGTGATGGAGAACTCGGGGAGTTGGAGCTTCCTTTAGGTTGGAGCTTGAGAATCAAGGGGTTGTAGCCTCATTTTGGTTGGATACAGAGAATTCAAGAAGTTGTATATTCCTTCAGGTTGGAGTCTGTAAATAGGGGTTTGTATCCTCCTTGTTGTAGCTAGAGAATTGGGAAGTTGGTGCTTCAATGAATGTAATATTTGATATATAATAAAGCATTCTATGGTTTTCTCCCATTTAGGTTTCCACATAAATTTTGGTGTACTGTTTATTTGATGTGATTCTTCTCATGATATATTGATGATACATTGATGATATACTACTGATAAAGTTGACATTTATATTTGTGGTTAAAAATGGTAAAAGTGATCATACTGATTCACTCCCCTTCTTAGTATTCCAACAAAATATTCTTATTTTAATGTTTTTTCCAATAAAATTTCTTACAACCATTAATAAACTTGATGAACCTTTCAACCTTGAACTTGTTTCAGTTACATCCTCAAGATTTCACAATGGTATTATAGTAGTGATGGGTTTGACAAGCAAAGGTCTTGGAAGAAAAGCTTTTTCCAATTCTTTTACTTTTTCTCCAATTATCGTTCTCTATCTTGTTGATGGAATTATTTAACTATTCACCATTTACTTCATGAAACTCAATCATTTTTTAAGGTTTACCCCTTGAATATCAATCTTTGATTTCCATTTTTCAGAATTTTTTTTTATTTTTTAAATTTTGTTTTTCAATTAACAACCTTTTTGAATTCTTGTTGTATGTTGCATGGTGAAAAGTGACAGATTCCTCCTCAAATACCTATGTCTCCTAGGAATCCAATTCTTTGGCTATAGTATTGTTCACAATCATTCTTTGTTCATATCAGAAGAATTATTCTATTATGTCATCAATCACCATGTTTTTGGGACTACTCTTAACTTCAGGTGCTTCCTATCCTTCTTTCTGAATTTCTCTTTTTCGTTTTACAGATACATGAACAATGTGTGAATTTTCAATTGTCTTTCTGGTAGGTTATTGATCTCCAACATCATATAAATTTATAGTGGAATACCTTCTCTATTATTGACTATTATTTCAAGTTGAGGTACTCTTTTGCAACAAATTTGGTGAACTTGAGTTTTTACTAATAGTCTCTCGACCCCATTTCTTATAAAAATCATTAGTGTTGAACAACACATCAATATCATCCAGGGTTGTTCCAAGTGAGGCTTTAGGAGGATTTTAATTATCTCCCCCGCCTTTTCCTAGATAAACTGAGTTATTAAATTATAAGACGTATCCAATTATAAAAATGTGTGCCAAAAATAAATACTTATAGCCAAAACCCTAAATTACCTAAACTTGTTTTATATTGAGATGGTTATATTGAGTATTGTATTCATCCAAATGAGAGATTTTATTCACATACATTTCTCCAAATTTCCATGGAAGTGGAATGAACTGCTTTTTTCTTCTTTCATTGAAGAAATGAACCCAATATTTGTATTGTTTGCATATTTCAATAGTCAAAATTCTATCAAAAATATTGAATGGAAATAGAGAGGGTTTCCCATGAAATCCATAAAGTATGATAAAATTGAAATATTCCATGATTTTAAAAACTCCTTTCTATGAAAAAAATGATGTAGCCTCTAATGCTAGTCTGGACATGAGGAGAATGTGAATCATATTTTTAAAAGAGGACAAGAAGGCATTTTGTACTTCAGATAAATTGTATGGGGCCTTGTGCCTCCATAACACTAGATACCATAAGGAAACTTGATCCTTCTTGAAGTATATGTTCTTAGATTTGGTAAATTCCTCAAAAGTATGGCAATAAACTATAGCGTAAACTAGATAGGAATTCATGTAAAATTTCTTGGTCTTCCTGATGCTTCCCAATTGAAAGGAAATCTTAATTGAAATTACCTGACCCAATATATTTCAACATTTTCATCAATTGAATGATACAAAATATATACAATATACTTTTGCATTGAGGTTGTGCACTACTATCCAATTATACTGGAAAACAACCATGGGAATTCTTTGTATGGATATTTAAAGAGAATACCTCAACTTGTGTAGCATTAACATCACTAGTCAGGCTTGTGAGAAATATTTCAAGGAGCTTGACTCCCCCATTGTGATATTTTACAAAGTCACCATCTTCGACATTTTTGAATTTCAGAGTGGGGTGAGAAAGTATCAACATTCCTCTTAACACTAAAGGCACTGGAGAGATAGATGATTTTCCCTATATTTGAATAAATATTCTCTCTATGTCCAATTTATCAACACACAAAATGACTAATTCTTTGAAATCAACTACTTCTGACACACATCCAGATAATGCAATACTCAAGGTCGAAACCTTGTTCATCTTCTCTTGGTCCGATGGGAGAGCTTAGTACCACTTGTAGGCCCATGGACAATGAAACTAGTGATATTATTATTCCAAGGTGTTGATAATATCACCACAATATATTTATTTCCTTTTACTTGACATATATTACAAAGACTTGTTCTTCATGATTAGGTCACACTTTTCTCAATGCAATCTTTTTATATCCTGGATTTTAATTTATTATTTAATTTTACTGCATATTCACTTGATTATCAAATGATGGAGCTCTTAGTTCAAAGTTGCCAATTGCAGGGTTTGTGTGGTAGTGGGGAAATTAATGTCATCGAGAATGTTTATACTGTATAATAATGTATGGAAAATGGTTAAGTATGTAGGTGTAAAGTGAGGGAAGGACAATGCATTTTAGTGATTTTTGAATTTCAGTATGTACGATGCGGAAAAAAAAGGGGAGATATGAGGGAGACTCCCACATCTGCAATAAAGAAATATACTAAGTATCAAAAGAGTCGATTATGTGGGATGAAAAAATATCCAGGTTATTTTGAAGTATGTGGAAATATGGGATGAAGGGTTGTGGGATTGTAGAAAGGAGAATTGAAATGAGGGGAGAACTCCACATACACATTAAACAAAAATGATCAAGTATTGAAAAGAGGTACATTATGAGTGACACAAAAATGGGAAGGGTATTGTTTAGGGTTTGGGGTTTGCAGGTTGTGGGACATAGGTATTTGTGGGGTGAGGGGTGACTTAGTCTTCCACAAAAATACTCTTGCAAAAAAATAAATGGCTAAGCGTTGAGATTGCAAAATGGTGAAAAACAGACTAAGTATGGGACTTGCAGACTTGCGAACTTGGTGGTATCCTTCTCTGCAACTCACATTTTAGAAAAATGGCTAAGTATAGGATATACGAGAAATAATAAAACATGACTAATTATGATCCAATATACATAAATTTTGATCAATGAATGTGGATCAACAATATTGAACAATATGTTTAAACTTAAATCCATGTGAAATGCAATAACTTGTAAATTTGTTGTTCACATATATACCTCCATTATTTTTTCTTAACCTTTGAATTTGATGTGCATATTTTTTTTCTAAAAGAGCCATATAGGCCAAAAAATTGTCAAAAAATTCACTCTTAAGTTTAAAGAAGTAAACCCAAGTGCATATGGAGAAGTCATAAATGAAGGTTAAGAAATAGTTGCACCTAGATAAATAAGGAGAAGAAATCAGACCACACAAATCACTATGAACAAGTTGCAAAGGGGACAAGGCATGCTAAGAGGCACATTTTTTAAATTTTTCTTGATAATGTTTGTCCAAAACACAACCGACATAAACACCATCTATGTATTAAACGAGATAAATACCAACCACCATATGTTTATTACATAGTTGTTTCTATGAGAGATAATTTATATGACCAAACCACTCATGTGAAATTTTTCTCAAGTCAATGCTATGAGAAACAAAAACTGATGGAAAAGGTGATGACCCAAAGTTGTCAATTTTTTACAACTTAGTAATATCATCAATAATTCTAGTTGTCAATACATGCTTAGGATATTTTAAATCCTTGATTACAACTTGGTGAGGTGAAAGCTCTATGGTTTTTCTTTCACTTGAATGAGTTATTTGATACACTGATAGAAGGTTGCAAGAAAGACTTGGAACACATAGTACATCATTGAAATGACCATTCCACTTGAACTATTCCATAACCCATAAAACTAAGAGATCTATCATCACCAACAAATATTTGTGTGGTGTTACATTCATTTATAGTAGAATTAAAGATGGATTTCTCCTTAGCCATATGATGATATTCTCTTGAATAAGTAAGCCACTCATCAAAAGATGAATTAAATGTTGCATTGAAGGAGAAACTACAAATAGAAAGTGCATGCCAATGAGAAAAAGAGTTAGAATAAGAAGACTCAATATTGATTTTGTGCTTCTTCATAACTGATTATAAGGCTTCCATCTTTTTAAAACATTTAGACTCCACAAAACCATATCACCGACAAAATTTATAATTACTGTTAGTTTTCTTACCTTTGGATTTTTCTCCTTTGTTACTATTAGGAGAATAAGTTGGCTAAAAGAGTTTGCAACCCTTGTTTTCCTTGTTGTTGTTGTGATGATATTAGTTTTTTGGATTCTTAGATTTATCTTTCTGTTGGGAAACTAAGGTTTTGATATATTTACATGAGTTGTTGATCACTCCAAGTTGAAAAATATTATTTTGATCTCTAATTGAAGAATAAAAAAAGACACAAGAGTGGGTTCTTTATAAGCACTCCCTGGAGCTTCTCTAATTTCATAAAAGGTAGATATAAAGACAAAATATGCACTACCAAGTTTAGAAAGAATAACATAGATGCATTGATCTAGGTGGATATTAGTGGTGTTACACACCAAAATGTCACACTTGAGTGTCGCACTCTAAGTGTCACAAAGTGACGTATGCACCTTGTTAAGTATCACATGCATTGTCACAAGTGTCGCATGCACCTTACCTAGTGTCTAATTCACTTTTCCAAGTTTCACAGCCCCTTAACACCATGAAATACACTTGCCACAATCCCTAAGTCATGTTGGAAGAAGAAGCCCCATCATCTAACAATAAAAACACACCTTTTTATTAGAAATTTTGACCAAGTTTGGGAATTTTAGAAGGGTGGAGCTCCCCTATCCATATTGAGGGGGTGCTAGTGCTCCCCTACCCATTCTAAGGGAGCGCCACTAACACCTTGTGTTCAAATCTAGAGGAGTGTCAATCTAGTTAGAGTGAATCATGGGATTACCCACCTTTTCCTAAGGGCCAGATCTCTTGGAATGAGGTTGGTTGTGTTTGAATCCTATGATATGGATATATATTAGGATCTAAATCCCAACTTAAGAATCCATATCCTCAACCATATCCTTCATTTTCCCATGGTGGTTTTGCCTCCAAATTACATAAATTAAAGGAATTTCCATGGTAAAGGGGAGGAATATTTTAGGTGTCAAACCCTTGATCCTTGGGGAGGGAATTGTAAGATCCCTCTCTACTGAGCATACTAATATTGAATTAATCTTTGAGGAAACTTGATTGAAAGTGATCCGGGTATGGAACACTATGATTTCATTCATATTTTGGGTTATATATGATGATGTTCAGGTGTTATAGTTGCTTGATCTTATTGATGTATATATATGTGTTGACATGTGCTTTGACAAGTCGTCTTCAATGTGAAGGATGCATGATAGGTTAGGGATGTCGGTGACATCAAAGGGATTCCTTGGACTCTGGATTGAGTCAGGGAGTGGATTATGTTTTTTGAGTATTTCATTATTATGCAACTATGATGTATGATGGATTTTAGTATGATTTATATATATGTGGATGTTGAGACTATTTTTTTTAGTGGATGCAGGCTTGACGATGCTTGCTAATCTAAATCACATAAGGAGTAAAGGGGCCTTACACAGAAAAATAGATTTTGAGAGAGAGGGGTGGGAGTGTCCTTATCACATCCTACTAGCACGCCCACTATGGATGAAACTATAGGTTAACGATTACCTAGTTGTGTGGTCCACGATGTCATGAGGGTAGACTGAGACAGTCACTCACATGGATTTCTAAGGGTTGTGCAATAGGGCCAGGTCCTTATTCCTTATAATCCATTAGTCTCTCACAAGGTCGACCGAATGGATTTTTGACTCCAATGGGTTGGGAAAATTTCCAAAAACAAGTCAACGTGAGTGGCACCCTTGGAGCATAGGATACATCTTGAAGGCCATGTCGCACAATTGAAACCCAAGTCAATAAATAGAGGTGGCCTAGAAAACATTGGAATGATTTGACCTGGATGGATTTAAATTAATTTATTTAAACAATAGAGCATTAATTATTAAATCCAACCACCAATTTTAATAAAGGGGATAATTGAATTGAGACATGAGTAAAGATGTGAAGGAAATCAATGGTTAGGAAATAGTAAGAAAGAACCTAAAGAATTTATAAAACACACAAGGGTGAATGAAATTGTTAGAAATAAATCCTTGTTTAAAAATAATTACAACTTGAGAGAATGGGTTGTGCATAGAATAGAATTTGAGTCAACCAACCCTAGTCTAAACTAAGAAGACCCCTAATCCAACCTTAACTAAAATCTAGTCAGTTGACAACCTTTAATTAAGGGATTTGGGGAAACTAAGAGACAACTAAGAGGAAATTTAGGAACACATGGGGAATTGTGAGGAAAGGTGGCTTTTAATTGAAAATAAAAAAGAAACTACTTGTGCAACCTAGGGAGAATGTGACACGTGTAGTGGATGATTAATCCTAGAACATAATTTCTGATAACAAATTATACATGAGAGAGAATTTTATAAAGAAAGGGACATATAAGAGAAGGGGATGGGATCCTAGGAAGGAACTGTTACACTGCCAAAATTTTGATTGACTATGTTTTTACTTGTGAGAGTTGGGACATCCGGGCTTGTAAAAGAGTGGAAGCTCTTCCTTGCAAGGAAAGCTTGGAAGATATTGTGCTCTGGTCTTTGTACTTGGCCCTTTTGCAGATTGGGGGGCTAAGGGGGAAGAAGAGTACCCCTAACATTAGATGGGAAGTACCGGTGAAGTCTCTATGATTATAAAGCAAAGGAAGTAAGGTAGCGCAAGGTTTGGAAGTACATCTTCAACACATAGCTTCCATTGATTTCTGGTATTTATAAGTTGAATTTATTTATTTTATAGTAGATGGATAAAGTCACTGTAGAATCATTGAAGGTCTAAATTTCAAGTGTTATGCTTGTTGGACAATAAAGGATTGCTACAATGTTATATTTTAAGTTCCTCCCTGTAAATTCTAGACGTCTTCCAAACTCTGTACATTGGTCTGGACCTCCTTGTTTAGTGAGAATTGTGTATTCATATAGCTTATGGTTAAGTCTATATTCCATCCTTACATGAATATGTTGAAAAAAGTTTAAGAGGATTATGTTAGGACTTTTTAAATGTATTGCTTGCTAGTCATTTGTAGTTTAGTTCCTATTGTATCCTAATCCCTTGTTGTTTTTCATTCAAAATCCAAGTCAATTCTGTTGATGGGTTTGTTGCCAAGAGGCATACAGTATCCAAACTTGTACCATAACTCCCTATTAAGTTTACATTGAATCAGTTCTGTCGAATGGTGGATCTTCATGAAACTGTTAAACCTCGGGTTTGTTTTTCTCAGATTATATTTCGTTTTATCCGACGTCTCTGGGGGCGGGGAGTTTTGTAAAAAATTGTTACTTAATCCATTTACTTTGGATTTGTGGGATGCCCATTGTAGGTTCTCAGGAAAATTTTTACTTACTTACCATCCAGGTGTTAGCCCTTTTTCCTAAACCAAGTTATGCATGTGACTAGGAGCCAGAACCTGGCGTTATCCCCAAGGGTCACTATTTGGGGCTCCAGAGCTCTGACATTCAATATATTTCTTCAACCCAACACTCCTTTTCTCCTAAAGTGCTAACCAGTCGAATCCAATATTGAGCCATGTTGACCAACAATTGTGGGCTAACTCTGTCCCACCTTATTCTCAAATGTTGGGAATCCAATCTAACGGCTGACACATTTTTCCTTGCACGATGTTTCTATGGTGGATATCCCCTCCAGAGTTTGGGACTCCGGGAGTTTCACCTTTTTTGACCATCAATGTATTTCCTCCAGAGTGTCGAATTTTTGACCCTCTGAAGGACTCAAACTTGAATATCTAACGATCCTGGTCATTCTCAAGATCTATGGACCTCCTTTACTCTGGAATTTCAGAACTTCGGGGTCTTCTCAACCTACCTAACCTCTTAACCTTGCCAAAGAGCTGAACTCCGAATGACTAAGGGATCGACGCTTCCCACACCCTGCTTAGATATACAACTAGAAGTAACTTCGGAGCTCCGACACTTCAGAGAACTTTGTTGCTCTGGATTCAAATCTCCCGTAGTGACATACTCCCGGAGTGACATACTCCTGGAGTGACGTGGCAGTTTATATCACTGTCGATGTGGCATAGGCTAAGTGGTTTCCACCATGGATTATTTTAAGGATGTAAATTTATTTTAAAATGTAGAAACCTTGGAAAATATTACTAGTCCTTCATATGACAACTATAAATGTTTGGCTATATTTTTATAAAAATATTCAAATTTCTAAGGATTTATATAGTTTGTTTAAATTTTTGGCGATTTTTAAGGTAAAATCATTTTATCGTATAAAATTTGGGCGAATCATTTTTAGAATAACGAATCATTTTTTGGAAAAAACCATGGACAATTAGCCCATGAGTGAAATTTAGCCCCTAAAATCATCCATGGTTTCCACATGTCACCTTGATTCATAACTTTCATACCTAAAGTGCCAACTAGACCTTGACACTTGTCGCTATCTAATTGAGCCACATTTCCTTCCTGACGTGATCTTGCTAACATGGACTATGATGACGTGGGAGCGCATTTTGTTGCCACATGTCTTACTTCATGAATCCAGGGCTTTGCCCTTCGGGTATTTTTTCTTGTTCTAGACTTCCTTTCATTGAAGTGGTCAATATTGGAAGTACTCATGAATTCCATCGAACGAATGTGATCAGTCCTGGATCCATGGCCCAGATTTATTTCGGGGTTCGAGACTCTAGGTTGTTTATTGTTTTCCACTTCCCTTTTCTCCTAGAGTGAGTTTTCCCAGAGCTTAAACATAGAGCATATCGACTTTATCCATTTGTTTTCCTTTAACTTGAAAAGATTAATAAGATCCAACGATTGTCGGGAATTCAACCATTTGGTATCTCTTGCATTGGGCCTTTCTTATCCTATCCTTCCACTTGATTTAATTGGATGGCCATTTTAACTCCCAATCTGTCTCTTAGATCAAGTGACGCATGTCCATTTCGGGACTTCATCGTCGGCTCCAGATGCTCGATCCTCAAAGGTTTACACCTACCAAATTTCTTCCTGAAATTAGATCACCTGCGCGACTTCAAAAGGCGCTATCTATTCTGATCTTTAGAATTGTACATGTAACAAGATCTCTGATCCTTGACAGTGATCGATGACCTTACCAGATGCTTCTTTTCTTGAGTTTTTCCCTTGAAAAGAATGCAAATGCTCATTAATGTATCCCTCTTGAGATTTAGATGCTAATTATTGAGTGCATATTTTGTGCCTCCCCTGTGTATGTTTGCACTTCCTCTCGTGAGCTTGTACTTCCAAAAGTTTGACTCTGCTTAACTAGAGAGGGTCTCTGTGCACTTTGGGTATTGAATCTTCTGAAACATGGGCCTTCAAAGAGCCATCTATGCACTCCTAGAATTGAATCTGGAGGTGTTTCACTATGTTGCTAGAAGAGAAGCTTCAGGCTTCTTACAAAACTTAAACTCCTTCTTAGAACACACTCTCTCCTAGTTACAAGTTATTTCTTCCCTGTCTCTAAGTGGTTTAAAACTCTCATAAATGCTATATTGTAGGTTAAAAGGATTATGTTCTCTACTAAAGGTTATTGTCTTGGTGTTTCTAGAATGTCTTCCTATCCCTAATGAGTTAGGTGATAAGGTATTGAAATAGTTATGCAATGATGGTTCATGAAGTAACTAGACTACCATATTTTCTTTGTTTATAGAAGGGTAGTTAAGAACGTTGTTGTATATTTAAAATTTGGAATGAAATGAGATTAAGGGAATTAGATACTGCCTTCTTCCTCAGAATATTCACCATTATTGAAACCTTAAATGGTCAAGATCAATCAGACGAATCCTAGACTTGAGCGTTGATTATGTGTCTTGGAAATCCTAACCTTGCAAGATAGGTTGGGAGGGTAGGTTGAATGTTATCTCATGTGATGTGGCAGATCCTTCATGCTTTAAGTGTTAACTAAATTAATTGCAAATGATTGAGAGAAGCATAATGTGTTTTATTGATATATGTTATTATCATGAATCTGACTGCAATTGAATGAAGTCTTTTAATCTTATGTTTCACTTATTCTAATGAGGTATGGTCATGTTTCTTCTGTTCTAATGATGCTTATTACTATTTTCAAAAAAAAAAAATATTGTTTCTCATGTAATTATATGACGTGACAGAGGGGCTGTTACAAGAATCCATTGAAGTATCATCATTTTTATCTTGGTTCATTCATGCAAGGGATAGAATAGGAGATATTGGAGAAGTTTTGCATCTTCAAGCATTCTTTGTAAGTGCCTCTTTTTGGATTTCAAATTAATATAAACCTGGCCTATTCCCTTCAAGTTCATGTGTTCTACATTTTATTGTCTATTTTCATTTTAGTCTTCATAAACAGATTTGATTTATATAATAATATAGAGTAGGAGGAAGAGTTCCTTTGCTAGTCTTTGCAGGACTTCAATTGCATTGAGGAGCTTGGATATCAAGCCTAGGGATTGCAGAAACGAGGATGAACATCGCCATAAGGTACACCACATTCTTCTTCTCTCTTTCTTGACTGATTGAGTTAGATATATAGGGAAAGTAGTAACCACTTGTTCACTTCTATATTTGGAATAAAGATATGGGTCTTGGTCCAAAGGAGAGCTTATCCTATCCACATGGTAATATTTCTCACAACAGAAAAATGATGACTCCGTTGGGGAAGGAATTTGACTAATTTTCCCTCTTTTTTTTCTTGTATCATTTGCTTGTGATTAGATCTTGCTTGTTTGATGCTTATTTATGATCTATTTACCCTTCCCTCTTCCTCATTGAAGAGTTTTTAGAGCCATTGATTGAGTCTCTATTGAGTCTGATCTTGTGGAATCCATTTTTGAGATTTTCCAGAAATTGACACTCCCCTGCAGTGCACACCAGGGTGCCATTTAGCTTGATTGATGCTCCCCTGCAATTCACACAAGGGTGCCATAACGTTCTATAATATACCTCCTAGAGGGTGCCATAATGCTCTATCTCTTTGAAGACATGGACGCCAGTCTCCTTTTTTGGGTGGTTTTTCTTATTTATGCTTGGTCTTGTTCAGTCTTCTTTTAAGAGACATTTAGCCTAGAGTATCCTATTGGTATTTGACTTTGTTTGATCGAGAATTTTAAATTTATTACTCATTTCCATTTCCTTCTTTGAGTTTAAAATCTTCTCCTAGTTTTGGTCCCCTTGGGTTAACAATATCCCTTGGTTCATCCTGCCGTTGAGTTCTTCAATCTTTGTCTAGCAAAGATTTTATATTGCTTGATTGTTTAGGAGTTTTTATAAACTAGGGTTTGAAAAGGTTATTTGGTTTCTAGCCTTTTTGTCTTCATTGAAACATTGTTCTTTTCTGGATGATTAGGAATATCTTGTTTTACACAACTTAGTATTGAATTTTGTTTCTTGCTGCTCATTGTTTGAGGGTTTTCATGAGTGCTTGTCTTCTTTCTCTTTTGCATCTTTGAGTCCTTTATTGAACAAGTTATCTGACACTTGTTGTCTTTCAGTTCTCATCATCATTTTTTATTGTGCCTTGTTTGATTTATTTTTTTCCTCATATTTATTTGTGTCGAGCATAGATCTCTTTCATTCCATATGAAAGTTAAGAAGCATAACATTTTGCATATCTCTTTTCATACATAATCGAACAAAGAAAGTTTATGTTCTTTAGGAATTGGGTTTGGTATATGTTTGGAAAAAGAGCTAGTTTTTCATGTGCATTTCATTTTTTGGAAACATTTGCTCGATATTTTGCCATCATCTTGATCCCATAAATTGAAATTTTCATAGTTTTGAGTTATTTCTTGTGTTAAGAATAATATAACTCTTCTCCTTCCCATACATAGAATTCATTGAAAAGAATGTATTGCATCTCATTCTTTTGCATTCTATTGGAGTCAAGTCTCTCTCACATCACCAGTTTCATCTCCATGAACCTATTGATTAAAATCCATTAAAATCAACCACATGCTAATAAAATCAACTAGAACAGTTTTTGGTTTTATCACACCAACAATAGCATGGGATTAGGGTAATTGGACTAGGAAAAGTGAGTAAATTGTTCAGGACTACTAAATATATTGTATAGCACTAAAGAGTGTACAGATCCAACATTCCTATAAGAATATATGGGAACCCCCTCTCACACATGGGGCTAAACATGAGGTCACGTAAAGAAGATACCATGCAAACTAGAAAAAAAATAAAAAGAAATTGTGAAAAATATAATTGAAGGAATGCTGGAAGCAACAATAATTTACCCCATTAACAATTTAGAGTGGTCCATCCCTATTGTATTACAAACAATAAGAAATGATCCCAAAAAAACTAAGAGTATTCATCGACTTTATAGGGTTGAATAAAGTTACACTTATTGATCCTTTCCCAAACCTATTCACAGATGAAATTATAAATAAAATAGCATTGCTTGAATTCTATTCAATCAAAGATGGATTTTTGGGCTACAACCAAGTGTCAATTTCTAAGGAACACAAAGAGAAGAGAATTGTTTTAGGAAATTTCTGAAAAAGAGAAAAAAGGAAGGGAACTAGGTGCATTATAGCAACAAAATTCCTCACTAAGTGGGGAGAGGTAAACCTAGTTGAGAATTGTACAAAACAAGTAGTAGCCAATTTTATTTATGAGAACATCATCAAGATATTTAAATTCCCACTAAAATAGTAAGTGACAAATGAACTCACTTTGTAAATGGTACCATAATGTCATTAATACAATAATTATCAATTGACCATAGGAAAAGTTCACCCTATCACCCCCAAGCAAATGGACCAGCCAATTCCTTCAATAAAACCCCACACAAAGGATTCACAAAAATATGTGGGGTCAATCGAGAGGATTAGGATGAGAAGGTACCTATTGTCTTATGGGAATATAGAACTACATATAAGAGGTCAATTTTCCAAGAACCCTTAAAGATAATTTATGGAAAAGAAGTTTTAGTCCCTTTTCACTTTAAATCGAATACAAAAAGACTAGCTTTGGTACTACAATATGACTCAATCTAAGAAAGGGAAAAATAGTTACATCAATTAAATAATATTGAAGAAGAATAAATCACTCCACTCCACCATTAGGAAGTTTAAAAAAATAGTACAATGTGTGGCATGATTGGAATATAAAAAATAAATAAATAGACATTGAAGACTTGGTATTTATCTATGATAACATAATTAGAGGAAAACCAAGGAAAATAGAAACAACTTAGCTGGGCCAATATGTCATTGAATATACAAGGTCGACTAGAGTACTATAATTAACGAATATCCAAGGGAAGATTCTTGACAAGATATTCAATGCTTCCTACCTAAAATGGTGTCATCCATAAAATGATGAGAAAAAAAGAGACAATCCCAATGGGGAAAACCCTTAGGGGTGCCATTAGGTAGGAAACTATCTGGAAACAAAAATCAGCTAGTAGGAAAGTTCTTGGGAGAAATACAAAATAAGTATAATAAATAATTATGATAGTGAAATCCATTATGGGTTCCATTAGGGAGGAATTTACATGAAAACCAACTTGTCAGGATGGTGTATTCCTCGAAAAAAAATTCTGATAAAAAATTGGCTAGGTAAAGTTTAGTGAAACATAATAAAAAGTTGGGGATTTATATGACAATCCTCAACTGACTCGGACTATTAAGAAGAAGAATCATCTACAAATCATGGCAGTTGACTGGGATCCAATAAAAAAGAGGATGGATGCAATAAGGAATAAATTCATTGAGAGGAAAATTGACATCGTAGAAATAGTAATGAAAAAATGGAAGACTGAAACCATCCAATACAATTGTAGGTCCTAGTCAACTAATAGAATCACAAGAAAAAAGTGGAAAAATATGAGTGCACCAACCATAAATAAGAAGATAGAATAATGGTTAGTGAAGATAAAATTTCATTGAAAATAAAAACCATTCAACCCAAAGAAATTTGATTAGGACAAGGAAACCAAATGGGAGGTGGTAAGATGCATGATAAATTGACTTTGACCACATGAAAAAAACTTAGTATGTGACATTAATGAAGTACACCATTGAAGGGACAACCATATGAGAAATAAATGCAGAGTACCACCCAATGTTCCTATAATTACAACCAATGTAGGATGTAATTTCCCCAACTAGGATATAAATAAAAAATATATTTGTTGTCTAAATTATTATTTTCTTTGTATGATTTTAACAAACACTTTGTTGGAAATTCCTTAAAAATAGTTTGCTAATGTCACCAAGATATGAATATTGTCAAATATATCACATTCATCCATTACACATGGAATAAAAAATATAACCATGGAATATTATTATAGTATGGAAATCCAAATCACAAAAATACGAAGATCCTTGTTGTCTATAACAACAACTGCAAAACCCTCCTAAACACACAGATCTACTGGCTACAAAGAAGCTGCAATATATACTAACAAGAACAACAATAAATATGGAAATGAAGCCCAAAATATTCGCAAGGTGTGTCTTTCTCTGGATTATATATCCTTCACTGGTGTTATTTCATTCTTCTCTAGAAAACACCCACCACCGTGATCCATCTGCCCATACCTCAACATACCTGTAACCCTAATTCACAGAGATCCTCACTGTATGATGATGTGCAACAGGCAGGGCCTTGTGGGATGAGGATGTCCAAAAATACAGGCCTCACATGACACCTTGTTTTCAAACTACAGGGGTGACCCCTATCAAGGTTTTCCCGAAACCCTCTTGGTCTCTGCAAAATCACCAATCAATCTCCTTCAGAAAGATCTATCAACTTCCTATATATGTTGATATTCTCCCAAGATGAAGAAAACCAATATGAGACTCCAATGAAGACCCCATATGTATCCTCATCCTTTTTTATATAGGGTGGATATTGCACCATAGAAACCAAAATGCAATGGTGGAATGGTTTTTCTAAACCCTAACGAAACAATGGCTCCAAGATTGATTGTCCTCAAGAAATTCCATATTAGGGTGTTGTAATAACTAATCTCCTTCTCAACCTTCCCTCCCTGACATCAATGATCCTCTCAAGAGCTAGAACCAACTTCCCTTCCTCATATAGTGAAGGAGGTTCTGCCAAAGTGGTGAACTAATGTCTTGATTCCTTCTTGAGGCAAGATACATGGAAGGCATTGTGGATTCTACTAGCCTTTGGTAGCTCCATCTCATATGATACCTCCCCAATTCTCCTAATAACTCTATAGGTTCCATAAAAATGAGATTTCAACTTCTCTACACTAATCTTCTTCAGTGACAACTATATGTAAGGCTGCAACCTGAGAAAGACTAGGTTCACAAAATCAAAGTTGCATTCCACCCTGTTCCCATCTACATACAACTTTTGTTGATTTTGAGCATCCAGCAAATTCTCCTTCGAGACTCTTAAGAGGTCATGGATTTCCTGAAACCAATCTTTGGCCTTGGGAGCTCTGCTCTCCCCAAATTCCAAATCCACAAAGGATGGGGAATCATATCCACACAATTCCCTGAATGGGATCATCCCGATGGACATGGGATGAGTGGAATTGTAACAATGATCCCTAAGATGCAACCACTTTATCCATACCTATTTTTTCCCTGACACATAGTTCCTTAGGTACCCCTCAATCCATAGTTTTACTATATCAGTATGATCATTTGTCTAGGGTTGGTAGCTAGTACCAGGTTTCAATTTTTTCCCGAATAACCTAAACAAATATTTCCAAAACTCTCTAAGAAACCTGCTATATTAGTCATTGTCTATGTTCCTCAGAATACCATGTAGTATGAACACCTCCACGAAGAATAGATCTGCTACCTAAGATGCATTATACTCTAAAGGAATGGAAAATACATGTGCATATTTAGTCAATATGTACACTACCACATAGATACAATCCCTTCCCTACACCTTTGGAAACCCTATAATAAAATCCATGGAAATGATATCCCACTTCTGCTATGAAATCGACAAGGGCTGAACCAGTCCCACAAGATGTGTGAATTCTGACTTGTTCTGCTGAAAATTCATGCACTTCCTCAAATGAAAAAGTACACCCTCCTCGAGACCCTTCCAGGAGAGTCTCTCCCTCACTTTCCTTTAGGTCTTTAGATACCCTTGGTGCCTTTCTAGTGGTGCATCATGTGCTACCTTCAAAATATTATGCTTGAGTTTGGAATCAGGGACAAGGTAGATTCTGTATTTGTAGTATATGATGCCATCCAATACCTTGTACCTATCATACTGAATAATTCCCTTCGTAATATCACATGCAAAGGTAATCTTGGATTATTCCAGCAAAAGAATGGACTTCCATTCTATTGAGATGTCTGTCATGAATAAGGTTGTCGGTCTCCTAGATAAGGCATCAAAAACTATGTTATTCTTACACTTTACATACTAAATGTCAAAACCATATTATTGCACCTTACTCACCCATTTCTACTGCCTCTCATTCAGGTCCCACTACTCCAAGAAATATCTCAAATTGTTTTGGTCAGTCCTAACCACAAAGAGTCCTCCTACCAAGTATTGTATGAACTTATCCAATGCATGCATGATCACCAACATCTCCTTATAATATTGTTGGTCTCCAGTTTTGATCATGTTTTTGCCTATATTATATTCCAAATACCTCCATTTCTATACCCAGTACCACCCCTTTTGGCCTTCTTTTGACATAATTGACATCTCCCTACCACTCAATGGGGCTACTTAAGGTATCTTTACGTTTCAAGCTATTTTTATGCATTTTGATGCTTTAAATTGATATTGAAATTAATGTCGCTTGGGTTAGGTACCACTTCTATTTTTGGAACAGGATTGCCAGTACCAGGTACCAACTCGTACCCTGTGGAGATACCAATGAAGCCGCTCAAGATCTGTGCGTTATGGTCAGAATGGGAGACAGAGAGATTCACATGACAGATGGAGTCATCGCTCACAATATGATTGAAGGCATAATGATAAAACTGAGTCGTTAATTCTTCATCGTTCACACTTCGTGACACTACATGTCACGAAGATGTGAAGACCGTTTTAAACTTGATTCCAAGCTATTTTTGGATCGGGGATCCGTTTGTCTTTATGTATTTTTTCTTTAGACTGTTATGGAGGATGATCTATATATAACCAGGAGATCGCTCCTAAGAGACGGTTGGGTTATGTTATGTTATATCGTGAACACATATTTTTGAATACAAACTGCTGTTGCGTTATGTTACTCGACTATTATACGATTTGAGTATTTTCTTCTGAGTAAATGGAGCGTGAATTTTACACAATGTTAGCGTAGCATGATTGAGTAGTTCTGGTTGTTTCTTTCAGCGTTTGCACCTTTTGGTAGGGCCCGCCAAACAGGTTCAAGTCGCTACGTTACTCTGTCTTAGATTTAGTTCATTTCAGTGTTTTGGAATTTTCATACAGGATAGCTTCAAGTTTAAAGATTAACTGGTTCAGAGTAGTGTTTAATTGTTCTTCAATAGAATCATTGTCGCATACTGATATCTTTTACGTTAATGAGTATTGAACGCATGACTGGTACCTGTAGGGTTTGGAACATGAACTATGTTTGATTAGTCTCTGGTTTTCAATTCGAATATCACTTAGAATTGGAATGAACTTTGCTTTTTCAGATAGTTAGTTACCCTGCTTAGTTAGGATAGTTAGATTGCAGTTGAATTAGAGGAAGCTTCCGGTACCAGTAGGGTAAGTAGGATATTTCTTTGTTTTCCTATAGACAGACTTAGATTCATTTGTAATGTTCAGATTAAATTCATTTTAGGAAATACTATTTTTGTCATGGCTTGAGTTGAAATGGTGATGATAGATGATTAAAAGTAGTGGTGGAATAATCTTGTGAAATCACACTTCTGCATGGAAATAGAAGCACCAGCATTTAAGCATAGGACTGTTTTCTGTTAATGACTTAAATAGGAAATGCTAAGTTTCAGGAT
>ML809204.1:143804-182429 GCA_009831015.1 Picea engelmannii
CTTTGGCCCCCCCACTACCTCTCTAGCTACCTAACATTCCATCCCCCTTATGAAAGAGTTTTCCTCAAATCTTGGTGTACAACCATATACTAGGGTCCCATGGATAAGTGTGGACCACAATGATGAAGTAGAATAGAGAACCAGTGTCTCGTTGATAAATGAAAGCCACCATGTTGAAGTAGTCCAAATGCCATTGTAAATCGGGGTCCCATGTCCAAGTTCTCATGTGAACTCCATGCGGAAGATATCAGAACCCAACAACCAACTGAAAATGATGCTCCAAATACTAAAACCTATCATGTGCTTCCAAATAAGAATATCCATCCCCTTGAGAATATACCATTGTAGAATATGTAGGTTGGACACTGGTAATCATAACGAACTCTTGATTTGTCACATTGATGTTCTCTACAAAAGGTGGAGTAGAGTCATCAAATAAAATATGAAAGTGGTTGTCATCTCAAAAATGACAATTATCCATATACCAGTCATCACAATCGGCCTCAAAATCACACCAAGCATATACTTCTTGATTATATTCATCCCTGATAACTTCCATAAGATATCTCTCTTTCATGCTATCCAATATCCTTTGCATATTGTGACAACTATCCCTAATAACTTGTTGCCCCTCATGCAAATGGTGCTCAAGGGATTCAATCTTCCATAGAATTCCCATGAGGAGTTGAGAGCCAATATCCATTGTAAACACAACATATAATATATCAAAAAAAGTCTCTTAAAATGATTTATCCAATGACACTAATCTGATACCAATCTAAACACCATGTGAAAAGTTATGAACTCTGCAGTCTCGTTGTTGTCGTGGAAAAACCCCAAAAATGATTGATTTTAAATCAACGATATATTCACTTCCAAAGATATGATTTGGGTGATTTGTTTTTTGAAATCAACTATTTTTGAAAGAGGAACTCATATATGTAGTTTTGTTTTGGAAAATTTGGCCTCTAGGTGCATTAGAAATAAAAACAAATCATGTTGTCATCCACGGAAAAAACCCCTAAACAATTGCAGATTTTAAAATATCGATATATTGGCTTCCCGGACTCTATTTCAGACAATTGTTTTTATTAAATTGGGTGATTTTATGAGAGGAACACAGATATACAACATGTTTCTGCAAAATTTTCCCAAAACTATCCAGAAATTTTCCGGAATGTCACGTCCCTCTTTTTCTTCTTCGAAAACATATGCAAAAAAAAAATAAAAAAAATTGCCCACACTTCTTGCCAAGGGAAGTGCTTTGATACCACTTGTTAAGTACAAAAGACATGAATAAAAAATACCAAAGCAGTACCAAAAATATATGAATACAATCAACACATAAGATATATGGAACAATATATAAAACCACCACTTTATTATAAGAAAACCCTTGAGTTAGGGCAATACCATACAATGGATCCTATTATGGAAGTGATCCTTTCCTTTTCACTTGCCTCTTCGAGGGGATTCCTCCTATTGAGATACCACTATAATTAAAATAATTATCTTCTATATCTCATTATATTGCATGAACCCCTTTATATAGTGATACCAACCAACTAAGAAAATTATAGAGGAGGAACCTTCTAGAAGAAGCAGTCCTCTTACATTTATTATATCTAAATAACTACCATAATGGGCCTTATTTAATTCTATAGTGGACCTATTCCACCTTACATTTAATGACCTCCACTATGGGCCCTCCAGCCCCCCCCACTAACTCTCTAGCTACCTAACAACTATGAGCCAATTGAGTACCCAAACAAGAAAATAATTATTTCCAAAAATGTCCAGTGAATACGGGATCTCTGTCACTTACAATAATATTTGGTCTTCCATGTATCTTTTGAACTATCTCCATGAATGTGATAACAATTGTACTATCTTTGAAATGATGAGAGAGTGCACAAAAGTGTGTGTACTTGGTAATTCTATCAGCAATCACCATGATGACACTCTTTCCTTTAGACTTCGGTAACCTTGTGATGAAATCCATGAAAACCTCCTCCAAACACTGACCTGGAATGACTAATGGTTGTAAAAGACCTGGGGTATTAACTATTTCCACCATATTTTGTTGGAAAACCAAAAATTATGCCACAAACCTTTGAACATTCGTTTTAAGGCCCTCCCAAAAAAATTCCCTCTTGACCTTGTGATAGGTTTTCAAAAATCGTGAGTGCCCTCCTACCGGAGAGGTGTACAATTCCAAAAGTACCCTTTGTTTTATTTGGGAGTTCTTACATAAATATAAGTGATATTCGTACCATAGTAAATCATTTTTCCATGCAAATGTATCAGATTCTTTGGAATCCTATTACAACCTTTGAATGAGAGTCCACACTTCTTCTTCATTCTTTCATTCATCCCTTGCTTATGTTATCCAATTAGGTTGGATGATAGAGACAGCACAAAGAAATGCCTCAACATATTCATCCTTTAAAGTCATAACCCTGTCAACATGTTGAACATGATCTTACCAAGACTTTCTAAAGAATAGTATATCATAAAAAACTACTAACACAAATTTTCGAAGGAAGGGCTTGAAAATGGAATTCATGAACCCTTGGAATGTGGAAGGTGCATTCGTAAGGCCAAAAGGCATGACTAAAAATTCATAATGGACATCATGAGTTCTGAATGTTATTTTTGGGATATATTTTTCCTTCATTCTAATATGATGATACACTAAAAGAAGATCCAACTTTGTGAAGTAGATTACTCCATGTAGTTCATATAGCACTTCATGAATGACGAGAATGGGAAACTTATATTTAATGATGATATTGTTAAGCTCTCTATAATCTAGACAAATATGCCATGAGCCCTCTTTATTGAGTACCATTACCACCAATGTAGAGTAAGAACTTTATCCAGGTCTAATAATTCCAACCTCTAACATTTCTTCAACCATATTCTCAATTTCACTCTTATAGGAATAAGGGTATGTGTAAGGGTTGATGTTAGGAGGAACACTCCTAGGAATTAAGTGAATATCATGACCATGATCTCGAGTGGGTGGAAGACCTCTGGGAATATCTTCAAATACTTTGGAATGATTATCAATTATCCCTTGGAGATATAGGGGAATAGATGGCTTAGATGTTTGAACATCTAGTGAGCATAGTTGTACAATTACACCCTGATGCCTCTTTTTCAATAATTTGTTTATGCCATTAGATATTACCATCTTAATGGGTTTCCCTGTGATACCCCTTAACTCAAATTCCTTTCCTTCCAATGAAAATTTCATGAAAAGTTCTTGAAAATTAAAACACGCGGTTCCCAATGATTGTAACCATTGGAACCCTAGTACGACATAAACACCATTCATGGGTATATCAATCATTGGAATATTCATTACATATTCCCCCATAGTAAGATTGGTCTTATGGAATTTTCCTGAACAATTGATAGTTCCTCAATTTTCAATCATTACTTGAAACTATGGCACTGGATATATAAAGCAATTGAGATATTTGGATAATTTATAGTGAATGAAATTATGAGTACTACCAAAATCAATTAACACTATTACCTTTTTCCTTTTGATATATCCTTCGATATTGAGGGTTTGAGGAGTGAAAATTATAGCCAATGCATGACATGATATGGTGGGAGTCATCTCTTCAAAAGAAATCACTTCTACATCTTCATCTTGATATGGTTCTTGTTATTATTTGTGTTCTCCTATCTCTTCACAATATATGTAGAATAATTTCTTCTCACCACACTTATGTACCTTACTGTACTTTCTGTCATAATTAAATCATAAAATTTTTTATTTTCATTCCTCCAATAATTGAGGTGTCAACCTTGTAGGTTGAGGTGGTTTAGAAGAAGGAATATTATTCTCTCGATAGATTTTATGACTGGTCCTAGTATCCATAGCCAAATTTTTACTTTCAACACTTCTCTCCACCTTGAACGCATTCTCCAATGATTTGGGTTCCCAAAGGTGAACCTAATGTTGAATGTTATCCTTTAAAGATCCTATGAAAACTTCAATTAGGTGCTCATGTGGAATATATATTACCTTTATATTCAATCTTTGTGTTAAGGTCCTAACCCGCACATAGGTAGATCAATGTATTTGGATGTAATAAAGGTCAATATTAATATGGCCTTTCAATAAAATAGAATAAGGCGGATGTAAGAAGACCTAATAGAAGATTCCGCTTCTAGAAGGATCTTCCTCTAGATGCTTCTCTTAATAGGCATATTTAGTATAAATAAGGGTCGAGGGTATGAAAACCCTAGCTTGGAGATTATTGTAATAGAGCGTTGCTCGACTGGAGGTTGCCCCCTTGAAGAGGCCTGTGAACATTGCTTTCTGAATCAAAGTGCTATTTCAGTTGTTGTTCTCATATTATTTATGTGTTATTGTGGATGATTATGCTGGTTATATTACTATTATTCTGCCATTCCTAGCATTTTATTTATGTTCTGCGTATTTATTAGACCTAGTATCTTGCAAGTGGTATTAGAGGACTTTCCTTGGCAGAAATTGTGGGTATTTTTTTTCAGGGTAGAGACGTATTCTGGCGTCTTTAGGCCACAGAGATCTATCATTACACGCATAAACCTGTGGTTGAAGGATTCATACATGCAGGAAATACAAGTGGTTCTTAAGTGCACATCTGTTGGACACCCTTGTAACCCCTGTTGGTACCCCTTCGAGTGGTAGCGCATCAGAAAACACCTGTGTACGGATCATCCTAGATTTATTGAAGCCCTCTTTAGATAAACCTATCGGCCGACGGACTCCTATAGTGTCACCGAGAATAGCACTCGGGAAGATACTCTCTAGTACCTGGGTAGTCGGGTAGTACGGCTAAGGGTACGGTCTATCCTCCTTAGTTAGTTCCCTGAGATATTGGGCCGAGTACTACTGTTGGACCCCGGACGTATATCAGAGAGCTATAGCACAGGGAAAACCCTTGTCTATAGAACCCTTGAATACCTAACCCTTGGGGAACATAAACATAAGCATAAACAAATTAAACCAGCGAGATATATTGTCGTGCATCTGTGTTCGAGTCGCCAAGTAAATACACATTTCTTTCTAGTTAAGAATTTTGGGATTTCAACACTGCAACATTCTTTAGACCGAAGTATAACCCTGCAGCTGTAAAAAAAAAAAATACTGAAGGTGAAACGGGACATATGCCTTCCGCGGGTGGATGTAACCAAATTTGATGTCTCGGACCCCACTGGTTGGGTCACCCAAATGGAACATTATTTCTCTCTCTACAACATTACAGATGAGTTGGCCAAATGCTGGTATGGTGTTCTCCATCTAGATCAAGAACGTTGGCAATGGTGGTAATGGAGAAAAACTTCCCGTCAAGGGTATATTGCTTGGACCCAATTTGTGACTGAGCTTTATGAATGCTTTGACACTGACACCAACCATTTGGGCCGTTTGAAAAAATTGAAGCAATCAGGAAAAGTAGAAGACTTCATAGCTACATTTGAGCACCTGGATTTTCGAATAGAGGGCATGACTGATGCTTTCTTTTGAGAGTGTTTTATCAGTGGCGTCAAGGAGGAGATTCAGGCCCATGTCCTCATGGCCTGCCCTATGACTTGGGTGGAGGCTACTAAAAAAGCTAAAGAAGCACAAAAAATTGTTTCCTCTCAAAACCGTAAGCCTTCCTTTATCCCTCGCCCTAAACCAGTAAACCCCACTACTCCCTTCACCCCATTAAAGATCCAAAAATTGACCAGGGCTAAAATGGTTGAATGCCAACTCAAAGGCCTATGTTATAATTATGATGACAAATATTTCCCAGGCCACAAATGTAAGGAACAAAATATTTTTATGGCCATCTCTGAGGATATTCTGGAAGAGGATGTTGACACTCCCCTTGTGCCTGAGTCACCACAAATCACTGACATAAACCCTCCCTTCGACCCTCCCGAAGTGGAACCGACCATTTCCCTCAATGCTCTCACCGACTTCTCTACCCCCCAAACCCTCAAGTTAATCAGTTACATCAAGCACTGAAAGGTCATCATTCTGGTTGATAGTGGCAGCACACACAATTTTATTCATCACCGTATTGGCCAAGAAACCCATTGCTACATCCATGTTGTAAAAAATTTCCAAATCATGATTGCCAATGGTGGTTCTATGAAATGTGGTGGGCGCTGTGAAAATGTGCGTCTCCAAATCAGTGACTACCACCTAAAATCCCATATGTTTGCTATTGACATGGGCAGTTGCCACATTGTGTTGGGTGCAGACTGGCTAAGGAATTTGGGTCCCATTCTCATGGATTTTTAGAACTTAACCATGCAATTCGACCAAGGAGGCCACCAATATAAATTCCAAGGCATCACTGCTGGTTCACCTAAGGTCATCAATTCTCATCGCATGGAAAAACTGCTCAAAAAAGGTCATTCTGGTGTCATTGCCCAACTCCATGCCATACAAGCCACAGAGACACCCCTAGTGCCCCAAGACCTCCAAGCCCTCCTTTCTAAACATCAAATAGTATTTTCCACTCCCCAAGGACTCCCTCCTTCCTGCGGTGTTCATTATCATTCCATTCCCCTTGTCCCAGGAAGTCTTTCCCCCAATATCCGTCCATATCGCCACCCCTTTGCACAAAAAAATGAAATTGAAAAAATGGTCCAAGAACTCCTTACTGCAGGCGTCATCCATCCTAGTATGATCCCTTACTCGTCTCTGGTAGTCATGGTACTGAAGAAAGAAGGTTCTTGGAGAATGTTTCCAGACTTCCGTGCTCTCAACAAACTAACCATCAAAGAAAAATTTCCCATTCCCGTCATTGATGACCTCCTGGATGAATTGAGTGGCGCCCAATTCTTTACCAAACTTGATCTTCGCTTGAGTGTCCTTATCTCTTGGGGCAGTGCTTCCAAATTAAGATTGACCATCAAATCCTCAAGTACTTTCTGGAACAACGCATTTCCTCCCAGGAGCAACAAAAATGGGTGACTAATCTCTTTGGATATGATTATGAGATCATTTACAAGAAGGGAAAAGACAATGTCATGGCGGATGCACTGTCCCGGAAATATGAAGACGAAGGATCCCTTTTTTCTCTTTTCTTCATTGTACCTGATTGGCTCCAAGATGTGCGCCAGGAATGGCTTCAAGATCCCAAAAGTTTGCATCTGATCCAGCAACTAAAGAACAAGGCTCTGTCTCCCCCAAGGAACTCCTGGCTCCAGTATGAGCTTCGATACAAAGGCCGCTTGTATTTAAGTAAACAATCCAAGCTCAAATCCATGGTACTTTCTGAGCTTCATGCTACACCCACACCGGGGCACTCAAGGTTCACCAAAACATATGACCGAGTCAAACATTCTTTTTTTTGGGATGGTATGAAACAGGACATCCGTAAGTTTGTCACTGAATTTGAGGTGTGTCAACACAATAAGGGAGAAACAATCAAATCTCCAAGCAACCTCCAACCACTTTCGATTCCCTCTGCTATTTGGAAGGATATCTCTATGGACTTTATTACAGGCTTACCCAAATTGGGGAATAAATCAGTCATAATGGTGGTGGTGGATCGCCTTTCCAAGTATGCTCATTTTTGCGCTCTTCACCACCCATTTATTGCATCCACGGTGGCTCAAATTTTCATGGACCAGGTCTTTAAGCTTCATGGCATGCCGCACTCTATTGTTTTTGATCGAGACCCCACTTTCATAGGCAATTTTTGGCAAGAAATTTTTAAGCTACAAGGCACACAATTGCATCTCAGCTTAGCTTATCATCCCTAGACGGATGGTCAAACGGAAGCTGTCAACAAGTGTTTGGAAACATATCTGAGGTGATTTGCCTCTGAAAAACAACACCAGTGAGCTCAATGGTTACCCCTCGTCAAATGGTGGTACAACACTACATACCATACAACCACTCACATGACTCCTTTTGAAGCGGTATATGGATAGAAGCCACCTTCATTTCTCTCATACTTACCGGGTACCTCGAAGGTCCAGGCAGTTGACCAAACACTTACAGTCCGAGAGGATATCCTTCATACCCTTAAAAAGAACTTGGTCATGGCACATAATAGAATGAAGCAGCAAGCAGATCAAGGTCGCTCCGAACATCAATTTGCAGAAGGGGATCAGGTGTTTCTGAGACTGCAACCATATAAGAAAACTTCCCTCAAGGCTGAGCATTGTCAGAAGCTAGAACCCAAATTTTATGGCCCTTACACAATTCTCAAGCGTGTGGGACAAGTCTCATATCAGTTAGCTCTACCCATTCAGTCGAAGCTACATCCTGTTTTTCATGTTTCATGCTTGAAGAAGGTGGTTGGAACCAGGTGCCAAATTCAAACCAACCTTCCAGAGTTAGTTGAAGAAGGATCCATTTGGCTACAGCCAAAAGCAGTTTTGGACCAACGTGAGCGTCACCTGCATCAGAGAACCATCAAGGAAGTGCTAGTACAGTGGAAAGATATGACTCCAGCAGATGCCACTTGGGAACCAACTACCATCCTGCAGCAGTTTCCACATCTCAAGCCTTGAGGACAAGGTTGTTTTTAAGGGGGCGGACATGTTAAGGTCCTAACCCGCACACAGTTAGATCAATGTATTAAGATGTAATAAAGGTCAATATTAATAAGGCCTTTCAATAAAATATAATAAGGCGGATGTAAGAAGACCTAATAGAAGCTTCCGCTTCTATAAGGATCTTCCTCTAGATGCTTCTCTTAATAGACATATTTAGTATAAATAAGGGTCAAGAGTATGAAAACCCTACTTGGAGATTATTGTAACAGAGCGCTGCTCGACTGGAGGTTGCCCCCTCGAAGAGGCCTGTGAACATTGCTTTCTGAATCAAAATGTTATTTCAGTTGTTGTTCTCATATTATTTTTGTGTTATTGTGGATGATTATGTTGGTTATATTACTATTATTCTGCCATTCCTAGCATTTTATTTCTATTCTGCGTATTTATTAGATCTGGTATCTTGCACTTTGGAACTTCTCAATGTGCTCCTCAACTGAACCCTTTTTCTTGAGATTTATCAATTGGTTGAAGAAGGTATTTCTCCTTGTATCCTCATAGTGTGATATAATTTCTTCCGTGAAAATTGTCCAAGTGACAAGTGATTTGCGTAAGCAAATTCATTGATACCACACAAATTGATTAGGTTCTAAATATAAGGACACAATTCATACCTTTTTTGTATGAGGCACATCATGTAGATCAAAGAACTACTCCATCTGGAGTATCCATGTGATTGGATCATTTCCATCAAACTTCCTCATATCGATATTAAGAAAGGGGTTGGTCTTCAACCCAAAGATCGCGTTTTTGTGGTCTTGATTCATATTCCTTGTGTCCTCATCATGAATTTCATGGGATACATTGTCACTTTTAGGTGGCCTCTATATTAGCAACTTTTTCAACCCTTCCATGATCTCGTATTTTAAGTCATCCATATTAGTATCCATCATAGCTTATAGCTTATCTTCAGTTGAATCCATCATCCTTTTTCTTTCATATTTTTTTACTTCCTTCTTTTGTAAATCATCTATGTTCTTGCACAATTCTTCACCTTCATCAAGAGTCCAAGTAGGACTATCTGAGGGCTCATTTGGTGTAGAATATCCCTTTTTTGGTGGCATGTTGGCCAAGTTTCACTATAAGGTAGGAATTCCTAATTTTCTTAGGAAGAGGTACTCATGGAAAAAGGAGTTTCAAGTTTTATATCTTTTTGATATACGTGCAGGGTCCAACAATAGTACTCGATCCAATATATGAGGTCACTGACTAAGGAGTCTTGACCATGCCCTTAGACGCACTATCTGACTACTGAGATATTAGAGAGGGATATCCCTGAGTTTTTTTCTCGATGTACCATAGAAACAAGATGGAAACATGGATTACTCGGTTGGTCTAAGGATTCTAGGGGATCTCCCAATATACTCCAAGTACGTGGGAGCTCAAAACCCTAATTTAGAGATTGTTCTTCTAGTTGACCTTTCTTCTATTGTAACTCAACAATTTCATTCCTTCTTATTCTAAAATTTTGGCCTGATGTATCCTAATGTGTATTATTTCCAACCCCATAGGTTATACCAAGATTGGATTCTCCAAGAAAATTTTATTATAACTTTCCCAAGATGTGTTGATTTTTTTTCTTTCAAGAGAGGAAACTTGTATGGGCTTCCATGTGTCAATGTCTTCACTTCAGAAATTTAAATTGGTATTAGTAACACTTTGGTCCGTACCCTAACCAATGGAACAAGTATCACTCAATTTGGAGGTTTGTATCTTCAAATATAACAATTTTCCCAACAACACCTATTTTACACGGAAATACGGACCAACCAAAAACCCTAATTTCCTCGGAGAATAACTTTCCGAGTATAGAGAATCAAGGGAGGAAATTTTTAAAAAAGGTACTTCACTATTCATCCTTTGTAATGAAATTTTTTTATAACCTCAAACCAAGACTAAAAACATTGGGAGCGAAACTTCCAATAAGACCTATTTCAGACTAGTTTCAAGACTAGCCAAAAACCCTAACTTAAACATAATGTATATCCAAAAATATAATGAACCAAGATCTTAAATTTGGACCCATGTTAGCTATATATATCTCTTATACACCATCTAAATTTCAGATACCTAAACCTTCCATAAAAAAATGTTGTAGCGAAAATTCCAAGAAGTCTTGTTTTGAAGCAACCAGTCTCGAGGATTGTCTAGCTCTGATACCAAATGCTAAGAACCAAATATCAAATTAGAATAAAAACCTCAGAATAAGTATTCAATTCCTTGAAAAAGAGATAAATTCATATAATAATCTTCTTAGAGGGGGAAACCTTGTTATACATCATATGAATTCACAAATACTTAATGATTCCAAATGAAAAGGTCTGCTTGGTATATATAGGAGACTAGGAGGTACAATTACAACTAATGCACCCAAGATGACATAAATAAAATAACAATACTAATGTAATATGCACCAATTAATGGGAAATGTTCCATGATTTAGGTATTAACAATACTTCACTAGTGCAGTATCAATATGCTCCAGAAAACACCTACTGCCATGATCCATCCACCCATACCTCAATAGATTTGCAAACCGAATTCGTAGAGATCCTCGCTAGACGAGGCTGCACAACAGGAGGGGGATCATGTGACTAGAATGTCCAACAAGTGGGGCATGATGGGATTCCTTGTATTTAACTTGCGAGGGTGACCCCTTTCAAGGTTTTCCCGAAACCCTCCCGGCCTCTCCAAACTCGGTGATCAATCTCCTCGAGAAATATCCTTCAACTCCCTGCATACACCAATACTTTCCCAAGATGAATATAACCAATTTGAGACTCTAGTGAAGACCCCATATGGATCCTCCTCCTTTTTTATCTAGGGTGGATATTGCACCACATAAACCAAACTGCAATGGTTGAAGGGTTTTGCTAAACCCTAATGAAAGAATGGTTCCAAGAGCACTCCAAAATGAGAGATCAAATCATAATTCCAAAGAGAAGGGTTACCCCTCTATTTATCCTTCCTTTGGGCATTCTAGATATTTTACCTTTTTGACCAAATCAAACCCTCACTTTATTTTCCCTCCAATTTCATTTAAATATAATTATTTATTTTTATTTAATGTCACTTTAGGATTTTCCATTCTTTTAACCTAGTGACACCAAATAATATCCTTGAATCCCTTGTCCTTGTTTACTATAGCCTACGACAGTCGTATAGGATATTAATTCATCCTCCGTTATGATCAATTGGAAGGGGACATTACATAGGAAGTGAAAAATTTACAAAAGTAATTCATTTGAAATTATTTAAGTCTCAAATCATCTAAGACAAAAAAAAATCCTTAGTTGAGTTTAATAGATTCCTAGCACACGAGTCAATTTTGAAACTACAAAGAGAACTAGTGCACCATCAAACCTTGAAGAAACCATGTCTCCTAATACAAGAGGGTAAATCCCACCATATGAAGCACCAAGTTCCAAAGTTGTTGAACCCATAACTAGAAAAAGGTTTGACAAACAATTGACATAGAATTTGGAGGCCCACATGAACAAGATTCAATAAGTAAGAATGGAAGAGATTGACTGGGATAATTAGTGTCTCAACTTCAACAAATGGGCCATGGTTAGTGTGAAATGTAGGGATGAAACCCTCCTACTAGAAAGAGAAAGGATTAGATCTTATTTGAGTGCAACCGAGGTGGTAGGATTCAATGGTTTGAAAGAAGAAGTATCCAAGTTCATAGTTACTCGATACCATGAAGGGAATATTTGGATCAACCAACCTATATATATAAATTATAGCTGGTCTAATCTATAGAATTATAGGGCTACCAAGTAAGGGATATGACATTCCCAAGATCAATCACCCATCAACTTGGATACAAATTTTGTGACATGGAGTGTCATGTTGACTTTGTGAAGTATTGGGGTGGAAATAAAACTAAAGGTCAAAACAATGACTCTAAACCCACAAAATTCTTAAATAAAAATGGTGATATTTGTAATATGGTACAATTTACAAGGTACATTTGGAATAAAATTAATCTATATAAATTTCATAATGGAAATCCATTGTCTATGGTGGCCACTATTGAATTTAACGAGGGTGCGTTCTCCACAACTTTGAGAAAGAACCCATATTCTATGAATCTAATTTTAGTGATATTTGACAAGACCATTAGAGTAAAATGAGAACTAGAAAATTGGAGATGTTTTGAAGGATAAATGTAGCATACAACCCCACATATTTACAAAAATTATGCAGATGTAGCTAAGGAAACACCCTCGTATCATGCATTACCAACTTCCCATCAAAGACCTCAATTTAAATTTTCCATCCCCAGTGCATTGACCAACCAAGCAATAATATTAGAATAATTAACACATAAAACCAACATTCAAATGGAGAATCCTCAAGTGTACTTGCTAAATGTTTTGGATCTAATTTTGTAATTTTGTATATTTTCCAAACTCCCCCTTCTTTAGGAAAAATAAGGATTTGAGGGCATGGTATATATTGGAGGTCCTAATGGCTATTCGAATAGGCCTATGAGTCAACCAAATGTAGAACAATTCGTTGATTGCGAAGCTCAATCAACTACATTGTTGGTTTGATTGACCAATCAAAATAGTTACACCTACCTTCACTACTACAATTGCATAAAGAAACATGAATATGAGATGTAATGAAGTTGTGATCTATAAAATATAATAAATACTACTAGATGTTGGTTCCACTACTGCTTTTCTCCTCTTCCTCCTTTTATGTATGCATGCTTGTGTATTACATGTATATTGTGTTTTATGTGTTATGGCTATGTGACTGCACTACTATTAACCTATATTGTGTAATCTCATAGATTACAACATATTGCAATCTTGATTTAAATATATAGTATGTAGGTTTTTGGGATAGTCATATATCTACCTTTAGGATAAGCTTGTGGATAAACTAATAAAAAATGAATGCTTATTCAAACCATCCTTTTGTAACTTCAATGCCTTGACTTTTATTGATATTTTGTAGGATGTCCCATTTTGACATCAGAGATGTACTTTTGATGTATACTACCATTTTTATCATCTCATGGTCCATAATTGGGTCCAATTAGATTTATATAGATGGGCCATTTTGTGAATGGATATATAACATGTATAAAACAAGAGTTAACATTACCATGTATAAAAACTTTAATTTGTCTTTTTTTTTTCTTTTTTTTTTTCCTTTTGTGTTCTATTTGTTTTTCCTTAAAGAGAAAACACCGTTGTTGGTTTTCACTTGTGCTCTACCATATGGTTCCTTAGATATGATTTTACCAAGAGGAGATATTGTTTTATATTTATTTATATAGGCATATACTTGCCTTAGGAGAGGTTTTCAAGTAAATATCTATCCTAGATGCCTCAATGGAGGTTTCCATCATAGGAATTATTTTATTGTTTTTTCTTCTCTTCTTACGTGAGGTTATTAGTCTAATTTATAATTATTGTTTCTTTCAGTTATATCTATTTGTGGACCCTAAATCTTGAAGGTAAACTCCACTATTGATATAGGATTTTTGTAAAACATTGATATTTTTTCCATTGACCAAAATAGCCATTCATTCTTCATATATGGTATTGATATTATAAAAAAAAAATCCATAATATGTAGCAACATGATAAGGTCCCAACCACATTCCCCTCAATTTACCCTTAAGTCTTTCAGTCATAAATTAGGGCCTAATATCGTACTTTGTATTTTTTCTTGATATACATATCTTTCCACATTGTTCTTTGTTGTTGGACTATGTTAGTGCGGAATAAAGATTACTTTATATACTCATGAAATGCATTTAGTTAATTCAACCTCTCCTGTTGTTATTTAGAGATATTTAGCATTAAATCCAAAGTTGTCTTTAGTGTATGGATTTGAGTTGTAATTCGGAGCATGATTTTGTTTCCATAAACCAACTCATATAATGTGTTTATATTTTAGTTGTCTTCTAGGTGGCATTGAATTTCCATACAAATTTTGTCAATATATTTTCCCAATATTTTTTATGTTCTTTCACTTTTTTGTTAGAATATTCTCCAATGCTCCATTTGTTATCTCTACTTTTCCGTTTTCTTGAGGGTGATAGGTAGCTAATTTCTTATGATGAATTTTGAATAGACCCATGATATTCTCCTTGAGATTAGAAGTAAACTAATTTCCTTGATCTATTATAATCTTTGTCTACACTCCAAATGTTGCAAAAATGTTTTCATGGAGAAATTCTACTATCTTTTCTTATTTGGCATTTTTCATTGACTTTACCTCTACCCATTTTTCCAAGCATTCTGCAAAAGCTAGTATATGATCCTTTTGATTGGATGGTGGATCAATAGGTCCTAGAATGTATAGACCCCATTTTTGAAAGGGATACATTGATACTTGTAGTTGCATCTCGTCCCCTCTTGTATGCTTCCCATTTCTTTTGAATTCATCACAATGTGATACATATTCGTCTATGTCTCTATTAAGGGTTGTCCAATAGTATCCGACTTGTAAAAATTTGAAAGTTGTCCTCTTCAAACCAAAGTGATCCCCACTAGGTATTTCATCTGCATTCAATATATTATGTACTTAATTGTCTATAATGCAAGGATGGAGTACTTGGTCTAGTCCAAATTTGAATAGGTATCCTTTCATCCATGTTTAGGTGGAAAATTTTATCACAATAGTGCAACATTATATGTATTCAAATTTTTGAGGAAACTCACATGTAGATAGATATTTTTCTATATTAGAGAACCATGCGATTGGCACTAATATTGCAAAAATGTTCTCATATATATAAAGAATCATCAATAGCTTCCTAATCTTCACTAATGGTTAGTTTAGACAAGATACCTGAAACAACATTCCATTTCCCTTATTTATAAAATATAATCTAGTGAAATTCTTGTAACAACAAAAACAATCTAAAGACCCTTGGGTTCACATATATATTGTTTATTAAATATATGATTCTTGAATGGTTAGTACGTGCAAATAAAAGATATCTTGAGATGTAATGTCTAAATTTATTGATTGCATAAACAATAAAAATAATTTTTTTAGTCGCTTTGTAATTAAAATCTACTTTTGACATGTTTTTATAGATGTAATAGATGGCACATGACATTTTAATCATTTATATCCAACGAATGCACCTTTCTCCTTTAGTAGTTGTAGCACTTTGTCAACATGTCGAAGATGATCGTCCCAAGACTTGCTATAGAGTAGTATATCATCAAAAAATACGAATACAAATTTTTGAAGGAAGGGCTTGAAAATGGAATTCATCAACCCTTGGAATGTGGAAGGTGCATTCGTAAAGCCAAAAGGCATGACCAAAAATTTATAATTGACTTCATGAGTTCATAATGTTGTTTTTGAGATATTTTCTTCCTTCATTCTAATCTGATGATACCCTGAACGAAGATCCAAATTTGTGAAATAGATTGCTCCATGTAGTTCATCTAACAATTCATCAATGACGGGAATGGGAAACTTATATTTAAGAATGATCTTGTTGATATCTCTGTAATCTAGACACATACACCATGAGTCCTCTTTCTTGAGTACCATTACCACCAATGTAGAGTAAGAACTTTGGCTAGGTATAATAATGCTAGCCTCTAACATTTCTTCAACCATACGCTCAATTTCGCTCTCTTGGGCATAAGGGTATGTGTAAGACCTGATGTTAGGAGGAACACTCCCAGGAATTAGGTGAATATTATGATAATAATTTCAAGTGGGTGGAATACCTCTGGGAATATCTTCAAATACATTGGAATTTTTATCAATGATCCCTTGGAGATCTAGGGGAATATATGTCTTAGATGTTTGAACATATAGTGAGCATAGTTGTACAATTACACCCAGATGCCCCTTTTTCAATAATTATTTCATGCCATTAGAGCTTATCACCTTACTGGGTTTCTTTGTGATACCCCTTAACTCAATTTCCTTTCCTTCCAATGAAAATTTCATGAAAAGTTCTTGAAAATTAAAAGTCGTTGTTCCCAATGATTGTAACCAGTAGACTCCTAGTACGATATCAAGACCACTCATGGGTATATAAATCATTGGAATGTTCATTACATATTCCTCCATAGTAAGATTGATCTTATGGAATTTTCCTGAGCAATTGATAGTTCCTCCATTTTCAATCATTACTTTAAACTTTGGCACTGGATATATAAAGCAATTGAGAGATTTGGATAATTTATAGTGAATGAAATTATGAGTACTACCTGAATCATTTAGGACTACTACATTTTTTATTTTTGATATATCCTTTGATACTGAGGGTTTGAGGAGTTAATTCCATCCAATGCATTACATGATATCGTGGGAGTCAACTCTTTAGAAGAAATATCTTCTATGTTTTGTTATAGCAATATTTGCCTCACCCCATGCAACTTGCTTAGAAGGCCTTTTCCATTTCCCTATGCAGAATTGAAGTCCCTTTTTGCAATTCCCAAAGCTAAGAATAATATTTTTCCACATATACGCGCCCTAACAACTATACAACATGCGTATACACAGGTTACACCATTATAGCCCACGTACATCAGGTTTTTTTCCCAAAATTAAAAAATAGTGTCGGGTTTCCATGTCACGTCATGAGATCCATGGTCCTTGACCTTCCATATACTAGAATCATTCTAACTCGTCCCTTTAGTTCCATTTTAAGGATATAAATGGGCCATATCCAAGCTATGGAAAAGGGGAGAAGAATTCAACTTTGAGAGAAAAGTTACTTTGGATAAATTATTCACTTCATATTGAGTCTGCATCCCTTTGTCCTTTTAAGTATGAACACATTGTTCATCCCCCAAGATCTTCCCTATTTGATGGATAATATCATTGTATCTCTTAAATGAGATTTCCTTTGGTGGAGGCCCAACTGGAAGGGACTTAGTTTCTCGGTTCTGATACATTTCGACAGAAATTTTTATCATTCATACACTTCTGTTGTTCATATTTTAATAGAAATACTCTTTTCTCATCCAATTAATGTCTTGCAAATATTTAAATTTTTATTTCGTGGACATATTTGTTATGAATATTGATGGATTATTCTATTATATGTGCTAACTTTATATATTATCACCATATGCTTGTGTATCTTGGTTGTTGAGGACAAGTTGAAGGTATATATCTTTGAGTCAAGTGCTCAATGGTGGACTTCATCGAATGTCTGGACGAGGTAGGATATTTATCTTGTCTTGTTAGCATTATTTTTTATATAGCATACTTGAGATTAGAGTTGATTTTTACGGTCATTTTCGTCTGTTGTGGTTTACCCCATGCCATAGAGTGATTTTCCTCGTAACATGTTTTCATCTTGAGATGGTTCTGTCACAATTAAAGCATAAAATTTTTTCTTTTCTTTCCTCCAATTGTTGAGGTGTCAGCCTTGTAGGTTGATGTGTTTTAGAAGAAGGAACATTATTCTCTCTATAGTTGTTAGGAGTGGTCCTTCTAGTAGCCATAGCCATATTTTTACTTTCAACATTTCTCACTACCCTGAATGCATTCTCCAATGATTTGGGATCCCAAAGGAGAACCTCATGTTGAGTGTTATCCTTTAAAGTTCCTTTGAATACATCAATCAATTGCTCATATGGAATATCTATTACTTTTATATTCAATCTTTGGAAGTTCTCAATATGCTCTGCAACTGAACCCTTTTGATTGAGATTTATCAATTGTCTAAAGAAGGTATTGCTCCTTGTATCCTCATAGTGTGTTATCATTTCTTCCATGAAAATTTTCCAAGTGACAAGTGATTTGCGAGAACAAAGCCATTGATACCACACAAAATGATTGGGCTCTAAATATAAAGAAGTAATTCATACCTTTTGTGTATGTGGCACATCATGTAGATCAAAGAACTGCTCCATCTAAAGTATCCATGTGATTGGATCCTTGCCATCAAACTTCCTCATATCGATCTTAGGAAAGTGGTTGGTCTTCAACCCAAAGTTGCAGTTTCTCCAGTCTTGATTCATATTCGTTGTGTCCTCATCATGAATTTCATGGGATACATTTTCACTTTTAGGTGGCCTCTCTATTAGGAAATTTTTCAATCCTTCCATGATCTCCCTTTTTAACCCATCCATTTAAGTATCCATTATTGCCTCCAACTTAGCTTCAGTTTAATCCATCATCCCTTGTAGTTCATCTTTTGTTACTTTGTTATTTTGTAAATCATATATGTCCCCACGCATTTCTTCACCTTCATCAAGAGTCCAAGTAGGACTTTCTAGAGGATTATTTGGTGTAGAAGTTCCTTTTTTGGTGGCATGTTGGCCAAGTATCACTTTTAAACATTGATTTCGAGGTGGTTTTGCTAGACGATATTTATTCTGCTGTATCTCCAAAATTTCGGTCCTTCTCGGTCTGAAAAAAATCGTTTTGTATTTATATGATAAGTCTTCTCTGAAATTCCACATGTCTGATCAAAATCGGATGTGCCAAGTGGAAATTATGGTAACTTTCCCACACCTTGTTTTGTTTTTTCCCTTTCAGGAGAGCGTACTTCTAAAGTATTCCAAGAGCACAATATATGATATTTGATTCTGAAACTTGCAGAAAACCTACTATATAGTTTTCATTGTCCAATGCAACTGGTCTCACTTTATTTGGATACTCATTGAAGAAGATAGCATTGTTTCACCCGGAACACTTGTTTGAGACTAGTTAATATGACTAGTAAGACACCCTATCTTACATAGGGTGTATCTACAAAAGTAGGATGACCCAGAAGATTAAATTTTTATCACAACTACCTTGATATTTTCTGTGAATAACCTCCAGGTTTAAGGGTCTTAAACATCACAGAAACAATTTTATAGTGAAAATTATGCGATGACTAAATTCGGGATGATTCTAGAACCCTATCTTACATAGTATATATATCTGAAAGTATAAGTCCTCAAGAGCTACAATTTTACCCCCACGTACCTTGATCCGTCTGATAAATATTCTCCAAGGGGTTCCTTACAATAGTTGTAGAAAAAATGTTATAGAAAAAATTCCAAGGTGTCTTAGATACAACAACGAAACCCCAATACCTTGAGTTCTGATACCAAATGTTAAGAACCAAATATCAAAATAGCATAAAAAAAGCTCAAAATAAGTACTCAACTCCTTGACAAAGAGATAATTTCAGATAATAAGCCTCTTCGAGGGGGAAACCTCCTTATACACCACATAAATTTCCAAATACAAGATGATTGCAAATAAAAAGGTATCCTTGGTATATATAGGAGACTAGGAGGTACATTTACAACTAATGGACGAAGCCAAAATAAATAAGATAACATTACTACTGTAATATGCCCCAATTAAGGGGTAACGTGCCACTATTTAGGGATTAAAATTATGTCCCTATTGTTTCACCCCAACTTGATTCTTTGGACATTAGCTTCTATAATAAGGACCCCCACATTCCCCAAATTCCAGACTTGTTTGATCCTATGCCTTTTATCTTCCACCATTGTATCAACCTTTCCATGGGTTCCTCCCCAATAGGGATGACTATTCTGTCTTTCTGGAGGGGATCTAAAATTGACACTAGAAATCCTCATTGTATTTATTCATCTTCCAGAAAATCCATACTGATGCCCCCAACTTTGATAGCCTTATCTTGGTAGGATCACTTCACTATTTTCTCCAGATGCTTTGGTTGATCCTTCATATCAATTGTCTTTTGGACCTGTTTGGCAAAACTTGTGAGTGTTTCCATGGTTGTGGGTTTCCACATGGCCACTTCTGCTCTAACCAAAGGTTTAAGCCAATGTAAGAGTCTTTCATCTTTTCATTTATCATATTCCATATAGTTCAGGTGATGGACCAATGCATAAAACTATGCCTCGTATGTTTCTATTGGTCTACCATTTTTCCTCAATACATGGAAGGCTCTTATAATGATCTCTCATTATGGAAGGCTCATAGATCTATTGTTATGTTGTGATGTGGACATTTCATTCATGTTGTTGTCACTTGAGTGGATTTATACTAGTCCAACAAAGGGTGTTGTGGAGAATATGGTGAGATAATTAAAAACATATAAGTAACATAATCAAAACTAACTTTGGGATGAAGTTCCTTGAAGGAGGGGTGTATGTCATGCCCCATATTATTATTAACATATAAATAAATAATAATAATAATAGTGGAATATAACACTTATCCTAAAGTGTTCATAATAAGTACTTATATAGATTAATAATAATAAAGAAGTATATACTAATTATATTAAAAGGGGTCCATAATGGTTCATTGCAATAAGTACTTATTATGGATATTAGGGTAATTAAAGAGAATGGTAAAATAAGTAACTGTGAGTAATGGATAAACCCTAAATTATAATAAATAATGGAATAATGGACCCTAGGGAGTGGGTTCTTTACCAGAGATGGAATCTATATAAAGAGGGAAAAAGGATGAGAAAATGTCATCTCTCTCTCTCGGGTACATCTCCCCTTGGATGAAGCTAAAGAGAGGGTAAGGATAAAGATTCATTGGCATGGTAGTAGATTGAATGCTTGAGGGTGGCCTTTCTACTCAATCTTTAGTACCAGCTCACCCCTGAGCCTTCAATCTACTACCTTGTCAGTGAATCTTATCCTTACCCTCTCTTTAGCTTCAACCAAGGAGAGATGTTCCCAAGAGAGGGATGTCCTTTTTCCCATCCTTTTTCCATATTTATATAAAGTCCATCCATGGTAAAGAACCAAATCCCTAGGGTCCATTATTTATTATAAGGTTTTATCCAGTACCCATGGTTACTTATTTTACCATTCTCTTTAACTACCCTAATATCCATAATAAGTACTTATTGTAATGAGCCATTATGGCCCCCCTTTACTATAAATATTATATACTTATTTATACTTATTTATTTATATAAGTACTTATTATGACCAATTTAGGATAATTGTTATATTCCACTATTATTATTATTTATTTATATGTTAATAATAATATGGGGCATGACATACACCTGTCCTTCAAGGAAATTCGTCCCAAAGTTAGTTTTGATTATGTTACTTATATGTTTTGAATGAGGTATTTTATTTCTAACATTTTATCTATGCAGTTTTGAACGGGAATAATACGTCTCTGCGGTTTTACCTTTTTTTACGAGAATAATATCTACAGTTCATGTCATTGATGTGAACCATAATACTTCTCTATGGTTTTCATCTCTCAGTGAGGGGAACTCCTCTGTGTTTTTCGGAATTCTCTCCATAATTTTGAATAATTTTTAGTTCTAGCTTCCTCTACTCATTGAGCACTTGGGTGCATGTTCATAAATTATTTATGGCTTCTTCAACCAGAGCACCTGGACACATGAAATCAGGTGAGCCACTTTTTACATTGATTCAATTTTAATTTAAAATATATTTATAATCTAGTAATGTGTGAAAATGAAAGAAATATAAATATTTTATTTTTATTTTATTTTTTCAAGTTTAATAAGTAAAAGTTGATTTGAGATATAATAATTTGTATTATTATTATCAATTAAAAAATTTTACTTTCCATTTTTAAATTCAATCCAAAATAATAATTGTTACTTTTTTTCTCTTCTTTTCAATATGAGCACTCCACCACCTATTCCAAAAACCCATCCTATTGGGGGCAGACCCAAAAAATCACCCTAGAGATCCGTTAAAATTATGTGGAATTATTAGAAAAAAAGATAGAAGATAGATATTCGAAAATCCAAATAGAGTTATAATCATTAGAAAAAAGGAGTGAAGAAAGAGACATAAAACTCCAAATAGAGCTAGAGACAATGCTTGATAAAAAAATTAGACTCTTCAAAGATACCATTCAAAATCAAATAGAGGATAGATTCTTAGGGTTCAAGAGTGAATTACAGACAATGAAGGATAGGATTCAAGAAATATAAAAACATAAACAATTAACCCAAGAATGAGAGGCTGAAGAAAATTAAAATTTCAGAGATAGGATTAAAGAGCTAGAAGAAAAACTAACCAACAATTTGACCCTTAGTAATATGGAAAACAAATTGGATATCAAACCCATCAAAGAGGAAATAAATAAGCTAATCGAGCTTGACCATGAACATAGTAAAAGAGCTTTGAACCTCATATTTTTTGGTATAAATGAACAATAGGAGGATACACTAGCAATAGTAAAAGAAGAAATAAATAATAAATCACAAATTGATCACAAAGATAGGTTGATCTGTGTCAAAGTAAGTTGTAATGACCATAAATATAGAATACTTATTAAATATTCGAGCTTAAAAGGGTTAGGAATATTTATAAATGAAGACCTCATTCCTGAATACCAAGTTGAATTAAGGAAGGAAGTTAAAAAGGTAAAAGAAGTCAGGAAAGAAGGAAAATGGGAAACAATTAGAAATAGAAAAGATATTGTTAGGGATAGAGACTAGAAGGGTAATAATAAATAGGAATTTGGGAGACTTAGGATCCTTTTTTGGAACTGTCGTGGCTTTCCATGACGCAAAGGTCCTATGATAAGTTGGATCATGTGTGATATTGACATTATTTTCCTAGTTGAAACTTGAGAGCATGAAGAGTCTAAGGTCCCTAACATAGAAGGATTTGTCTTATGGTAGGCATGGAAAAAAAAGTCCCATTGTAGAGGGACATGGGGCATATCTTATTATATTAAAAATATATTTTCTCCTCACATTCAACTTCATCTAATCGACCCAAAGCAGAGCTCTAAGGAAACCCTAGCCTCAATTCGGGGCAGACTGCTGCAAACCAGTCGCAGAACACCAGTGTGGTGATTTTTTAGTGACCAGTGGAGGCCAACTGACTCCTACTGACATGCTGGAATGGGCATAGAAGAGGGGGGGAAACCCCCCTCATATCACAATATCACCGCCAACGACCATACTGGTACCAAAGCGAAATGCCCCACATTCGAGCCACCCTTATAGGTACGTGAACAACTTCTGGCTAGAGAACAAGTCCTCACGAAGGAGATGGAGATGGAAGCGGGAACCTCCCATCCAAAGGCACCTCGAGGATGGGAGCCAGGTAAATGCATACCACAGATGGAGAAAATACCAAGATACCTTATTAGCTCAACCAGAGTAGGGGAACACACCCAATTTATGAGAGAACATTCCCTCATTGGCAAGTTCCTGGGTCTCTGGCCAATAGAGAAGGATCTTAACAAATGGATCAAGCACTGGTGGAACCCCAAAGGGGACTATGAGGTCCAACTTAGCTCCAAAGGCTTCTTCACAATCATCATGTACAATCCAGAAGACAGAGACAGGATATTTGAGAATGGGCCATACTTCTACAACTCAACAGGGCTATTCTTACGCTTCTGGACTGAAAGATTTAGCCCAGACAAGAAATACTTCACCATGGCCCCTATATGGATCTGCCTATATTCCTTACCGCAAGAGTTCTGGCTAGAGGAGATTTTAATGGGCATAGGGAATACTCTAGGCCAGTATGTCAAAGCTTCAAAGGCCACAAGACAGAGAAAATACACTTCATATTCTAGGATCTCTGTCTACATGAACATTTCCAAGGCACTCCCTGGAGTGGTGAATCTCGAATACCAGGATGAGGACTGGCAACAAACTCTGGATTATGAACACATTCCCTTTCGTTGCAAGAGATGTCATAAGCATGACCACCTCTTCAAAGATTGCCCCCTGATCAAACCAGCCACCAAAGCAAATGACACCACACAGAAATATGGCTTCACCACGGTTGCGGCAAAGAAGAGAAACCCACCAAGGAGGCAGATCCCAGACCCCAGACAAAAAATAACAACCAAAAACTCTTATGAAATTCTGAACCAGCTGCCAGAAGATGAGGAAATCCAAGATCCACACAAGGAATCACAACAGGCTCAAGGGGACATCCCAAATCCTCCCCCCCCTCCCCAAAGTCGTGAAACCTACACAGAAGAAAGAGGAGACGGGGATGGGGACACCCCAATGCAGCTGGACGACAGAGATCTAGCAGGCATAGATCTAGAAAAGCTCGAGGAGGCCTTGAATCAAAAGGACCTGCAGACCCTTCATGAAGAACAACTACGCAAGGTACATAAATTATTTCTTAATTCCTCAGCAGGATCCACTGCACGCCTGGGTATAGCCACGGACATGAGTTCGGGCTCGAAAAGAGTCCTCCACGAGAACAAAATACAAGGCCGAAAAACAATGCAACAACTTATCAAGGAGGCGGGCAATCTCATGATAAACTCAGGTCAGATCCACAAGCTTTCAGAGGGATACCTCCACCCAACACCATCCTCTTAATGATGAAGGTCATCACCTAGAACATTAGAGGAATCAATGGTAGATCCAAGCAAAGGATCCTCCGAGACTATATCAAGGCAAAAAACCCAGACATTCTAATGTTACAGGAAACCAAATGCATGGGAACAGAAGCTGAAACTATCTTCCAGTGTATCTGGAGAGAATGTAACTCCATATCAACAGACTCCACAGGAGCCTCAGGAGGTCTTGCTGTCCTCTGGAACCCATCCAATATCACTATTAGCAAACCCTTTTCAACTGTAGGTACAATAAAGACTCACTTCGAGGTCATTGGCTTGAATCAAGAAGGAGCCATCACTAATGTCTACGGCCCCCATAGCCAAGAGGACAAAGACAAACTCATGGAGCGGCTCAAACTAATCAAGACTCTGGTGACAAATCAAAACTGGATTTTAGGAGGCGACTTCAATATGATCTTGTCGCTGGAGGAAAAAATAGGTGGCACCAAGAAACTTGAGCAAGACTATGGTAAGTTCAAAAATCTGATTGATCATCTAAAGTTAGTCGATATAGAAAATAGCAATGGCACCTTCCCCTGGTCCAACCGCAAATCGGGAAATCAACACATTGCTTGTCGACTGGACAACTTCCTGGTCACTGAGGAACTAATGGAGATAGGCTCTTATCTGGAAAGCCTTATTCTACCAAAATCTGGCTCAGACCACTGGCCTCTTTCTCTTAATTTAGACACGGGAGAAACACCCAAGTACAAGCACTTTCGCTTTGAAAAATTCTGGCTCTCACACCTGGATTTCCATCAGCTAGAAAAATCCTGGTGGGCACAGGTGGAAATAGACCATGGCACCAGCATGCATAAATTCCAGCAGTGCCTCAAAAACTTTAAGCAATTGTTGAAACAATGGAACAAGAACAACTTTGGAAACATACTCCAAAGCATACAGGACATAGAGAGCAAGCTAGTGGAGATAAAAAAAACTTTCATTTCAAGTTCCAGGACCACTGAACTAATGAGACAGGAGGCGAAGCTCCAAGAACAATTATAACAGAGAAGAAAGAAAGATGAAGTTCTATGGAAACAAAAATCCAGAGTACAATGGCTCAAGGAAGGGGAAATGAACACAAAATTCTTCCACAGAGCTATGATGCACCGTCGCCATGTCAACAGAATCACCCACTTAGAGGAAAGCCAGGGAAACCCAATTAGAGAACACTCTCAAATTGAGGTTGAGCTAATCAACTACTACCAGAACCTTCTAATGGAAACCAAGGAGGATAGAACGACAGCCATCCAAAGAGTCACCAGACACATACCCTCATTGGTAACCTCTGAGTAAATCACCTCTCTAACACGGTCCATCACCCAAGAGGAAGTGGATCAAGCAGTAAAATCTATGCCTTCAGGAAAGGCCCCTCGCCAGGATGGGTTCACCACTGATTTTTTCCACCACTGCTGGGACTTGGTCAGGAAATAAGTATGGGAGGTAGTAGAGGAATTGAGAGCATCAGGCCTAGTCCTACCAGCTCTCAACGCCACCTTTCTCACCCTCATTCCGAAAAAAGAATGAGTCATAAACCCTAAAAAGTTCAGACCCATCGCCCTCTGCAATGTTATCTACAAAATCACAACGAAGGTGGTAGCCAATCGACTCAAACCTATTTTGACACATGTCATCTCCAAGGAACAAGCAGGGTACATAGCAAGAAGACAAATCATGTATAGTGTCATCCTGGCTCACAAGGTCATCCACTCCCACAAGACTTCAAGGACCCTAGGTATGTTAATCAAACTTGACCTTTCAAAAGCTTTCGACAGAGCCAGCTGACAGTACCTTCGAGTTGTCCTAGAATATTTTGGATTCAATCAGTGTTGGGTGAACTGGATCCTAAATCTCACCTCCTTAGCCTTCTTCTCCATCCTAGTGAATGGGGTTCCATCCAGGCCTTTTTCACCTTCTAGGGGCATCAGGCAAGGGGACTCCCTCTCTCCCTTCTTATTTTTACTTATGGTGAAAGGCCTGGGACATTACATTAAGGCAGTAGTCACCAACGACTCTCTCAGAGGCCTACCCCTGCACAACATTCAGCCAACGCCCTCTCATAGTCAGTTTGTTGATGACACCCTCCTTCTGAACTCCCCAATGGTCCGGGAAGCCAACCAACTTAACTCTATCCTCTCTGACTTCACTGAAGCCTCAGGCATGTCCCTCAACTTAGACAAATCCAAACTCTAATTTTTTAACACACCAACTTCTGTTCAAATCCACATTTCCAGACTTCTAGGAATACCCAGGAGCTCCCTTTCGTCCAACTATTTAGGAGTTCCCCTCATGGGTGAGGCTGCCAGATCCATTTCCTGGGATAGCCTTCTCCTTTCCATCTCCAACAGGCTAAGCAATTGGACCTTCAGACCCCTCAACATTACTTCTCTGCTGGTCCTCCTCAAGTCCGTCTTGCAAGCCCTACCTACTTACCTCTTCATTGCCCTTGCTGCTCCTAAACATGTTATCTGAGCCATCAGAAACCTCCAACGAAACTTCCTCTGGCATGGTCACCAACCTAACAAGAAATGGGCTCTAGTAAATTGGGATAGACTCTGTACGCCAAAAATCCTAGGAGGATTGGGACTCCGGGATCTAGAGAAACTCAATCAAGTAATGGGAGCCAAAATCTGGTGGTGATGGCTAAAAACCCCAACAATTTCCTGGGCACAAATGTGGAAGAAAAATTATGCCCCCCTTACACAAAATAATCAACTAATTAGGCACAATAACTGAATTTAGGGTTCCAATATTTGGAACACAGCCTGGAAAAATCGCACGCTGGTTCAAAATCATGCCTTTCGAGAAGTTCAAAATGGAGAAAATGCCATGTTCTGGAAAGAATCATGGCAACAATTCAAACCCCTGAAAGAAATGGAGGAGCTATCCAATATAAAAAGAGCTCTCAATCAGGATACCTCCCTAAGGGTAAAGGACCTCTAGAAACCTCAAGAACAAAGACATCAATGGCACCAATGGAAAGTCTCTAATCAGGATCTCGGAGTCCCATAGAATCTCAATCTGCAGAATTGGCAATTTCAAGCTAACCGCTGGAAAATACCCAAAAGAGAAGGGTTGGACATCCTTAGATGAGGGTATTCCATAGCTGGCACTTTCTCAATAAAGAAGCTTACTTCCTACAGGGCAATCACCAGGACAAAAGCAAGGAGCCCATATGGAGCAAAGTATGGAACCCTGCTCTCTGGAAAAAGGTTTCCACCTTCTTGTGGTTGGTGGTACACAACCGAGCCCTAACCTGGGACAACCTCAGGAAAAGAGGCTTCATTGGACCATCTCTCTACGTTCTCTGCTACCAGCAAGAGGAAACCAAAGAAAATCTCTTCAATGGCTACCACTTCAGCCGACAAATTTGGGACCAAGAAGCGCAAATAATGCACAAATCCAACCAACATCGGAGCAACATCAATGACACAATTGAGCATTGGGACTCTATCACTTACAATAATCCCCTTCTGAATCACATCTGGCAGCTTCTACCAGGATTCACTCTCTAGAAAATCTGGAAGGAATGGAACAAAAGAATCTTCTACTCCCAAGCTTCCACGCTGGATGCCACCTAGGAGAAAATAAGCTCACTAATCAAGGAAACTATCATAAGTAAATCATGGAAAGAAGAGGACCTTAACTGCAACCCATAGGAACAGTGCATTCTCCAAAGCTAGAAGCCCATTCTAATCAATCAACCAGCACCAAGGACACACAAACACCAATAGACTAGTCCAACCACATGGTCCCCCCCTCTCGCAAATTTCATAAAGATAAACTTTGATGGGGCTTCCAAAGGCAACCCGGGACCAACGGGATATGGATCAGTACTCAGAAATTCAAATGGAAAGATCCTTTGTCTAGTTGTTGGCTTCCTAGGGGAAACAACCAACAATGTGGCAGAGCTAACAGGATTATTGAGGGGTCTCCAAACAACTATTGACAAATATCACCATAAGATTATCTTGGAGGGGGACTCACAAATTGTCATCAAGTTAATCACCAAGATTCTTCATGGAGGAAATCCTTCAAAAATCTCACCAAGTTGGTGACTCTATGGATTGCTATAGGACTTTACCTGCCTTCTCCAACCCAATCTCAACATCATACCCTCCCACGTGAAGCAGGATGCAAATAGGATAGCAGATTGCCTAGCAAATGAAGGAGTCGAAATGGAAACCGAACACCTCTGTTGGGAGGCCCACATCTCAGAAGACTCAGACATCTCCACTTGGTGCCAAACCTTAGCCACCAGAGATCTACAACCCCTGGATGGGGTGCCACGTCGCAAAGCGGAGCCACGTGGGACAACGCCGAGATGCAACATTAATACAACCACAGGCGACCATCCCCTTAGCCATTAACCAAGTATGAATCCGTGCAGCCAAATCCAGACTATGAGCCCCTTCACGCAAGTGATCGGTACAATGCACCAGCGCACTCGGTAGAAAGCCTTAATGGCCATGGCGGTCACGGTTGTCCTCCTCCTTATCACCCACCTTGATAGAATTGAGCGACATTCGCCCATTGCAGCGTCGAGTGCAGAGTTAATTTTACCAGAGCAGTAGTTTGGGGACCCTTTGAAGTTCTGGAGCAGAGTCTTCCACCTGCAAGGAACCTTGGTCATCTCCAGGGTCTCCACCATGCCCAAAGCACGAGGTAAGCCATGCAAGGGTGCCGCTTGGTACACAGCCGAATCTCGACGCCAAATACAGAAGAAATTTAGACAGGCGTTAGCCATGGCGTCCTTCCGAAGGCATAGGAAACTACGCACACCTCCAATGGCGTACGTGGAAAAAATTACCTTGGATGATGCCATGCAAAGCTATCCCAAGCTCCCTCTGTTCACAGTCCCAGACAATTGGAATCCACCCACTGATTTTGGCACAGATGACAACCTTTCGCCTTCGGGAAAACTGCTTGGTTCCAGTGCAAATAGCCCAGCGGAGAATTTTACCACCTGCTATGTAGAAGACGAGACCCCGTCCAGCACAAAGGGAAGCAGAGACTCACCCCCCGGTGCACCTATGGAGGCAGCGACCCAGCTTTCCAACCAACTGACACACGCAAGTGAGGGAGCTATAGGGCCCATTCCCTCAGCCTCCGTCGATAGCCACTGGCAAGACCATCACCCCTTCACCAATTCGGGGTACCTCGCTCTCATCTTTGATATGAGGAGTCTGTTGGATGACCAAATCTTTCGCATCGCACGAATTGATCAACGACTCGACATGTTGTTCGCTGCTCATTCCAAAACTCTTCCTAAATTGCAATGCCCAATGTGCGCGCAAGCTTATGCATTTCCAGCAGGATGGTGAAATCACAGGAACGAGGACGAGCTGACCGGATAAGAGGTTCAATGATGTTCTTGGTTAGAAATTTTTTTCTGTTTCCGAACCAGGCTTTCGCCCAGTTAGATCTTAGCTATTTTGCAACTAGTTTTTTGGCATATAGTTTAAACTTAATGGTCGGAAGTCCTGGTTTCTTTCGAGTAGGACGGTACTCTGATAGTTTTGTTTGCTGGGAAACAAATGGCACAAGATACTCAGCTGTCTCGGTTTCCTGTTTAGGCGAGACAACTAGCCTCGTAAACAGTCATTGTAACTTGATAATGATAATATAATAGGTTCTATCCTTTTTTAATTAAAAAAAAAAACTTCATATAATCGACCCTCTCAATCAGTACATGTTGGGATCGTGATTTGGTTGTTTTATGATGATGATTGAATCCTTTTTGTACTGATATTATATGTGTATTTAACCATTTTGAAGAAGTTTTGAAGGATTTTATATCAATTTGTCATACCTTTATACTAGGTATGTGCAATTGATTTTTTGTGATGGTTTTGAGTTTAATTCAATTCGATTTAATGATTATGAGAAACTAATGCGCGATTTGTGTGTCACAGGGAAAATTCACAATGCGTTTTTCCATCCAGTAGCTTGTTCGACACTCCATCTGGCACTGCATCTAACACTTGGAGCGTGGGCGAGTTGGTGGTTGTTATATTAGCGTCTTGTGTTGGGTGAATCAACAACATGGGTTTTGTTCACCCTCATGGCCTCAAGCTACTGAGCTATTGACATCTCATATTAAGCAGTTATGTTGATCGTTGAGTAGCTCGTTCAGTTTCTAGAAGCCAAAGACAGTTATAACGTATTTAATGGAATTTGCCATTTTTAGAGGAGATCAACCCTTCCAATGGTCGTCCTCTAGAATTTTAATCATTATAAATACCAGAGAAGTGGTCAGACAAAGTGTCAAGAATTGTTAGAATCATTGTTTTTTTGTAACTCAAGAGATTTCCGCAAACTTGTGCTAGATTGTGTTTTTTTAATTTAATGCCAGAACCATGTTTATTTAGCTCACGATTTGTGTTGAGGAGTAGCCACGACCTGTTGGGGGCCCACCAGTGGTTTGGGTGAATACTTAGATAGATAGCTTGTATATTTTAGTTGTGCAATTATCATTTCCTTCATTCAATGTTATATGTGTTTTTATCATTTTACATGGTGTGTGTTTGTTGTTCATCAATTAACTGTTTAAATTTCCTTTTTGCAGGTTGCTTGTAGGAGATAGTTGTTAATATGATGTGTCTTTTAATCGTTAGTAAATAGCTTGAAAGATTCTAACCTTGTTGTGCGTTAAATGTTGAAGTTAATTCCTATAGGCTAAAATAAAGTAGCTAGAACATAGTATTAATTTAATACAGAACACAGAGTTTCTTTGACGAAGTTTCGATGGATTAATAGTTGCGAGTTTTGATCATTTAATTCTCATTTTTAATCATGCTTTCCTGGATCTATTTTTCTTATCAATTTTGTTTTAGTATGTTAAGGTAGAAGTAGAAATTGAATTATGTTTTTATAAGAATTTTTGCAATCCGAGTTTTAAATAATAGGATTAACTTAGTTTAAATTATGTAATTTCCATTCTAGATTTAAATAGAAATTTTAATTAGAAGTGTGAGTTTTAGTTAAGATTTTAGTTACGAGTTTCTAACCGTGTGAATTTTATTAAGTTAGCATAAGAGTGCATTTGAATTAAGTAGAATAATGTTTTCTTATCATTGATGATTGATATATAAATTGAGAGATCACATGGATTTTCAGGATAGTTGATATTTCTTCTATGATGGCTAAGCTCTCGTTAGATTTCTTGATTCAGACTTTTCATTTCTCCATAGAAGTTAATATTGAATTTATTCCTCTTGAGATATCACTAATCGTTAGATGCCATCGCGACCTTATAAGACACCGAAGACAATCATCATATTTGAAGTTTCCTATTATTGTAGATCAAGATTAGTTGTTGATGAATCTTTGAACACTGTCATGATGCTTTTAATTAAATAGGTTAAGATTTCCCTTTGCAGATTAGAAGTAATTATGTGTTTTATCTTAAGAATAGAGTTCACTTGCTGAATAGTTTTGATTAGTTTACTTGCTGAATAAGTTTTAATAGGTTAGTTGTTTGACTGTTTACTTGCCTACTTCCTGTTGCTCATTGATTTCAATCGATTGATTAGATTAATTTGTTGTTGTTATTGCTCATTAAGTTGAATAGATTAAATATATGAATTTATTTTTCTCATTAGATTAAATAGGTTAACTTGTTCAAAGTAGTGTTTTCATTTGCTTCTTTAGGAACAATCCATCGATCCATTATTTAAAAGTTGCTTAGGGTAAATAGTTCAAGTTCCTTGATAGGGTTTGCTCGTTGATAGTCTTTGCTTAAGTAGATTAACCCTCAGAAACACCATCTCCTTAGTTAGATTAAATTTCCTCTAGCTTTTCTTCCTTGGCACATATAGTGCTACAACTCTAATTTTACTTACCCGGGTTGACAATTTAATTAAGGGAATTAGTGCATATAGAACACCCATCATTTTTAGTGTCGTTGCCGGGGATTTGTCTTAAGGTAGGAAATAATTAGGATATAGATAATTTATGAACCTTAGCATTAGTTTGGTGGCAGGGGAACTTTAAGATGAGAGGTAAGAGCCTGGGCATATGTTATAGAAGGTTCCCCCAAACCCAATGATAGTTTTTCTTTTTGTTTTCTTTCATGAACAGACCTAGGGACCCAAAGGAAGATACATTAAATCCAAATCAAACCTTTTGACCAAGGTTCCTTCCGACCTTTTTCGGGGAAGAAGCATCCCACTCATAAAATCCATAGACAGATACCAAAAAGTAGGAGCTAGCTCAACCCAAAGAGCTAAAGCAGTCTCTGAAGAGACCAAAATAGGGAGCACTATAGAACAAAAAATTGAAGAATCAATAATAGTGGGACAGGAGGAAAGACCACTCGAGCCTTCCATAGAACCAACCAACACAAATTTGTTTTTTTTACCACCATCAAGAGATCCTAGCTTTGTATACATCATAGACCCTGAACAAGTGAATACTTTGTTTGGTAGTTCAACCAACATAATTGTTTCTCATATTGAAATAGAAACTTTTGCACCAATAATCTCAACCAGCTCGAGTAGAGTCCCAGACATCCAAGTAGTCAAAAGACCTTCCCATCATAGGGATACCTTTATTAGAAAAGAACCTTGGGATACTTTGTTCTCTTCAAGGATAAAACCACATTGGTACTCTCTTTTTGGAAACCAAACCAGTATGGACAATTAGGAGGATCGCAACAATGTAAGACACGAGGAGGGATAAGAAGATGGAAACCAAACCGAAACCACTATTGGGTTTCCAATTTTGGACACCACACAGAATGTCAATATGAAAAGCATTCCCTTCTCGGCATTGCCCACCTTTTACGGTAAAATCAGTGAAGACCTAGATACCTTCCTATTTGAGTTCAACATCTTGTGTAGGAGCTACAACTACTTACAAAATGCCCAAAAACTAAAACTCTTTCTAGCCACCCTCAAGGACTCTGCACTAAGATGGTTCATGGGGTTGGGAGAATCCAGTATTAGGTCTTGGGAAGCCATGAAATATATATTTCTTAAGAAGTACCAAGATTATTGCAAATCCAAGGATTCTTGTAATGCTATTTTCAATCCAACAGTTAGAGGGTGATAATCTCGAGGATTATATGAAACGGTTTGCTTATATCTCACATAAATCAAAATACCATGACCTTCCAGATGATGTAGTTATGGATATTTTCATTAAGGGGATTTCAGAATAATACCTAGATATATTTAACCTGATGGAATTAGGTGACATCTCCCATAAACCATTTTCCAAAATCTGTGAAATGTGTAAGAATTACTTGAGGAGTAGAGCTAAAACAGGGAAGAATGTTCGGGATCCTTATAGTAGAAACTTACAACCAGTTAGTTCAGGTTGTATCACAAGGGTAGAGATAGGGAACCTTTTAGAGAACTTCAAAGTAGACATCTTAAGAACAATAGGTTCCTAGTTGGACACCCTAAAGATTAAAAAGAAACAGGAGGAGGAAAATGCAGCAATGAGCATATTTTGCACAAGATGTAGGAGGAAGAATTCCTCAAGGGAATCCCCATTAGATAACATTTCAGTTTGTGGCTTCTGCACGGAAGACCACTCAACTGAAAAATGTCCATTATTTCCCAGTTTGTTAGCCATATATATAAGTGGGGATCCTTGGGAGTCCTCTTATGCACCTAGGAGGCCATGGCATCCTAGGCATCATCCTACATACTCAGATCTACAACCTCAAGTTCCACCCTATTATCAACAACCACAACAGTGGAACTCACCGAGTTAGAAAAACTAGTCTACATAGAATCCCCATCCTTGGCTTGAAGGATGGAGAGGAGGGAATAACCAAGGGAACCCTCAAGCTCCACCTGTTCCTATTCCCAACCATCCTTACCCTCAGTTTCCACTGAACATCCTGAAGCTTCTTCCAGGTTTTGTTTCGCCACCTTTACCTCCTATTCCACAACAATATCAGAATGCAATCTCTCCATGACCAACATTATTACCAGAAAAACCAGTGCCCAGTACTAATAATAATCCCACTCAACCTCTTCACAATGTTGAGATGTAGGCCTTCCCGACATATGTTATTTCTCTTGTTCCATTGCAGGAGATTCAACTAAGGTCGGGAAAATTTCTGGACGGGTAGAGGCCTTCAGTAGTCATCCAGGAAGAAGAAGAAGAGGAAACCCCCAAAAAACCCACATATGACATTAGCTGGGAAGGTTTTATTATTCCTAACGACCAAGAACCAAGCTTCCCCCAAATGAACCTTCTCAAATTACAAAGGCCCCTCCTTATCCAGAAAGATTAGTAATCGAGAAACTTACCACCCAATCGGAATTTGACATCTTGAATGAATTGAAGAATATTTGTGTCAATATTCCCTTGCTACAATCCATTAAGTATATTCCATACTATAGTAAGGTGGTCAAAGAATTGTTTATTAATAAGCCAGGAAGGAAGAAAAAAGATCCTCCAACAATACATTTGATAGGAGAAATTTCTGAGTACATACCAGAGTAGCCTAAGGTAGAAAAAATTGGGAACCTAGGAAACCATGTAGTGACCATAGTCATTAATGAGGTTTCCATTGGGAACACTCTCATAGACCTAGGGGCAGCCATCAATGTTATGAATATTACTACCTTGGAGGAATTACAATTAAAACCTCTTCTTAGACCTACCCTAACAATTTTGGAATTAGCAAATAAGACCAAGGTTATACCTGAAGGAATTTTGGATGATATCATAGTTACTTTAGCTTCATGGGAGAACCCAGTAGACTTTCTTGTCATCCACTCAAAGGATCCTACCAAAGGCCATCCCGTTATTTTGGGAATACCTTGGTTAGCCACAACCAATGCATTTATTGGTTGTAGAGAGGGAGAAATGACCATCTCAAATGGACTCCCTATCCAGAAGCTCACCATATATCCTCCATCTCAACATATCATGGAGAATCTATGGTGGCTTCAATGTCCATATGAGAATGAGGACTGGGAAGAAATAGTATTTCCAAGTGACCATTCCTGGGCACTTCAGGAGCACAAAACTGAAAATGTGCTAAACCAGTTTATTTTTGTTATCACATGTGTTGATTTTCCACAATATTTTCCTCAATTTGAGTACATGTTTGGGGAATAATTTCAGGAAAAATTGGACCCATCGATTTTTCGACATATTTCATTTTCAAGATAGACGAGTCTGCCACATCTTATACCATGCCCTACGAGATTAGTCTAGGAAACTTTCTACATATAAACTTCGGGCTAGATGCAAACCAACAAAAGTAGTTAGTAAGTATCCTTAAAGAAAATTCAGGGGCATTCCCCTGGGAATACACTGACATTAAGGGTATACACCCTGACACATGTATCAATCACATATTTACCCAGGGGGAAGTAACACTTGTTAGGAAACCCTAGAGAAGGATGAACCCAATACTCAAAGATATAGTAAAAGAGGATATCCAAAAATAATTAAATGTCAGATTTATTTATCCCATCTCCAATAGTAAATGGGTATCCCCGCTTGTAGTATTTCCAAATAAAGTGATCGGGAAATGGAGAATTTGTGTTGAGTTATGGGATATTAACAAGGCCACTCTGAAGGATTATTTTACTCTTCCTTTCATTGAACAAGTCTTGTATAACCTCTCTGAAAAGAAATATTTCTCCTTTTTAGATGGATATAGCAGGTACAATCAAATTCTCATAGCACCCGAGGATCAGGACAAGACTACCTTTACGTGTCCTTGGGTAACCTATGCCTATAGGGTCTTACCATTTGGATTGTGTAATGCTCCTTCCACATTTCAATGAGGAGTACTAGGGATAATTGTTGATATTATTCATGATTGTGTGGAGGTATACATGGATGAATTCACAATATATGGAAATACTTACTAGGAAGCCTTAGATAATTTAGAAAAAGTCCTTATTAGATGCCAAGAAATGAACTTGTTTTTAAGTCATGAAAAATGTAAAATGTTGTTGACTGAAGGACTGGTTCTAGGACATCACATTTCATCTGAAGGGATTAAAGTCGGTCTTGCTAAGATTGAGGACATCGTCAAACTTCCACCCCCCAAGACTCAGAAATAGGTGAGAAGATTTCTTGGACATGTCCGATAATACCTACGGTTTATTGAAAATTTCAAAAAGATTGTAGCACCCATGTTTGGATTGTTAATAAAGGATGTTGATTTTCTTTGGACTAAGCAGTGTCAAACCTCCTTTCAAACTTTGAAAGATAAGTTGTCTGTGGAACCAGTTCTGAGGGGGCCCAATTGGGCTCTCCCATTTCACATATCCATTGATGCCTCTGACACCTCAATAGAAGGAGTATTAGGGAAGAAAGAAGACCAAAATTCCTATGCCATCTGTTTTGTAAGCAAGAACTTGTCCCATGTCGAGTTAAACTATACATTTATCGAGAAGGAATTCTTGGCATTAGTTCATGCTATCAATATGTTTCGCCACTACATCACAAGTTACAAAGTATTTGTACATACAGATCACTCTTCCATCATATTTCTCATGAATAATCCCATAACTAATGGTCGAGTGAATAGGTGGATCCTACTATTGCAAGAGTTCAATATCAACATTCTTGACCGACCTGGAAAGGAGAATTTGGTAGCTGATTTTCTTTCACGCATAAAAAATGAGGATGATGATATTCCTGTAAATGATAGTTTCCTAGACGAGCACCTTTTCTCCCTTTTTGTGAATACCCCATGGTTTGCAGATATGGAAAACTATTTGGCTACTAGGAAGTTACCATCTCATTTGTCACCTCATGAAAAGTGTAGACTTATTACACAGAGTGTCAATTACTCTTGGGTTGGCCATGAACTTTTTCGTATAGGTCCATATTTGATTATTCGTAGATGTGTTTGAGAGGATGAGATACTAGAAATCCTACGAAGTTGTCATGATGGACCATGTGGTGGCCATTTTTCTGAAAAATGTACAACATATAAAGTGTTACATTCAGGTTACTATTGGACTAGCATTTTCAAGGATGTTGCCAAGTATGTGAGGAGTTGTGATAGCTTTCAAATGATAGGAAGACCCACGTCAGCTGACAAAATTCCCTTGCATGCCCAAGTTATGATAGAACCTGTTATCACCCTATAAGTTATAGGATCAACTGGTGACTGGAATATTATCTATCTCTAGTGTTTTTTGTTGACAAATGATTTTTCATTCTGAAAATAATTTGAAATAGAAAAGAAAAAGAAAAAGAAAGAAAAAAGAAAAAAGAAAGAAAAAGAAAAGAAAGAAAAAAGAAAAGGAAAAGAGGGCATAAAAGAATTTCAATAAAAGCCCCATGCAATAATAGTAACTTGGTCCATACCTTTCCAACACGACCAAGTTCTTTTTATATTGATGTTGATAGGGTTAGTGAATGAGTTTGGCTAAACAGTTTAATCTTATCCAAAGTGTCTAGGTTAGATTAGTGAATAAATCTAGCTAGACTGTCTAATCTTGGTCAAATAGCCCTAGGGTAGAGTAAATTCTTAACTCAACAGTCTAATCTGGGTTAATTGTCATAGGGAGATAGGTTAGAATATAGGCTAGTTACTTTATTGTTTTATTTCAATAAGAACCATTTTGATTATCAATGTTGCACCATGATTTGGATACCTAAAATGTTGTTCGACTAACCCCTTGGTGGTGTAGACATGAAAAGTCTTGGAGAAAACCCATGAAAAGAACTTACCCTAAGTTTCTAGGCACATGTATTTTCCGCACCTTCACTTATGCTCTGTTCATATATCAATGCTCCAGATGATCGTACTCAGATCTATGGTGGATAGGTATTTTTGGA
>ML809204.1:182767-215723 GCA_009831015.1 Picea engelmannii
TGTTCTACTTTTAACTGAGGGGGGGGTCTGGAATGGTATCTTTCCTTTGGCGGGCCCCTCTTTATATGTGGTAATGATCTAATGGCCCCGAGTCCCATCATCTCCTACTTTCTGACATACCATCGTCACCTCTGGACGTCACCATCCACCTTTCCCGAAATAGTCACATCCCATAATTGTTGTCAGTTCTTCCCCCCCATTCGCCCATGGAAAGATCCCTCACTATGACCTTTACCCCAATCGGTAGCCACCACATCACTCATCTGTATCCCTCAGTCACCGTCACCTGCCATATCACACTCTAAGTGATCTGTTGGCCATTTATTACTAGATGACCTATCCATTAATCAGCTAACCTATCTCCCACACCCAAAAGACACCCATTTACTCAAAACTACCCTTTTTCTTCCTATTTTCACCATTTACCCACTCATCGCACCAGAGAGATTTACACCATTTTCTCCTCCGTTACAGTCAGTTTCCCCCACCAGCAGCCACCCCGCTAACGTTGTTTTTTCTTGCAAGTACTGTTGCAGTAATGGTGCCAAAGTCCAAACAAGCAGAAGGAGAGGAGAATCTGTTTCTCCCGCCTCCTGTCGACCTTGACAGGATCCCACTAGTCAACAAAGACAGCTTAATCGCAGATACAAAGTGCAATTTTGATTTCGCAGACCTTCAGTCATGGCTCAAGGAAAATTTCCTGGACCAGAGTGATGAAATCGGACTCTGGGAGTCCAACTTACCCCTTTACCTCTTCCCTCAGATTCACCCTTTTCCAGAGTTCGCCCTCAAGTGCCAAGCCCACTACATTCCTGAGAAAAGATTCATCGTCTCCTTGTCAGGAGAGATTCTTTTCCTCATCACGCCCGAATCCATTGACCAAATGATGCAAATCCCTCGAGTTGACTCTACATCACCCTTAAACCTGGCAATTATTACAGAATTATACCAGAAAATGACCTTCCCCCAAAGAGCTCAGATATTCGAGCTTTTCCTCCCCCCATCCGCTCAATTTCCCTCCACAAATCCTCCTTATCCTTCTTCCATGTTCTCGATTAAAGGAAACTAGATCATCTTATCCCTTTGTGCCTTGTTAGGATACTATTCATATCAGTGGGTAGATGAACCCACTCTGGGATTTTTATCCATCTTCTCTACCGATGAGAATCCCACCACCCAGTTCGACTTCAACACATTCTTGGCGAACAATATTCACGAACAGTTCGTGAATTTCTCCACGGAAGGCATGTTCCGATACTCGTCCATACTGGCGTACTTGTTCATCTTCTTCCAAGAAGACAAATTCATTTTTTCCATGCAAAAGATGGATGGAGATGGTAGACCCCAGGCAGTGACAACATGGACCTCCTTTCTCAAGCACAACTCCACAGAGTTCAGTTTCAAGGATTTCATTGATAAATTCTACCACCCAGTGGTAAGTATGCTTAGTGGCAGGCCCGAGCCTCGAATAAATGATGAAGTTCAGAGGATATTGCATCTCTCAGATAACACAAAGACAGGGGATTGGTATTTGTACCAAGATTACATCGAGATCATAGTATATGGGTGCGAGTTGGCACCATATAAGCTGCCCAAGTACCTTCCTGTCAGAATTTTTTCTTTGGAATATATAAGGCAGATAATAAATTCAGATGATATCCATTTCGTGTCACTGAAGAAAAAGAAACAGCTCAGAATCAAAGGGTAGATTGGCTCCTTCATCTGCAACAATTGTGGTGTTGGGGAAGAAGCAAACAGGCTGCTGAGGGAAATGAAGTTCTTCATGAGTTTCCCATGGAATTACGATCCATGTGGGATCATCTCTGAGATGAGGGTGAAAAACAAGAACATCCCATATGTCCATGAAGCTAGGCATGAAGTTGATAAATTTGTAAACCAGACAGTATGCGATCCTAACACATTGGTCGAAGTAGAACAACAGGATCCCATGACCATTGTATCACAAACAACCATGCCATAGGTCCCGAAAGAGAAAAGGCCTAGGCAAGATTTATCTCTGCCTGTCACTGAGGTATCGTCAGAATAATTCCAGCTTCATACCAAGATGCCTAAGACTTTTTCAGTTCCTGGCTCAACCAGGGAAAAAGAAGCCACGTCTACTACAGTGACCAAGGTTGATAGGCCACCCCTCAGTGCAAGCCTCCAAAAGGTCATAACATCAGCATTGCCGAAAAAATCTACAGATTCTCCATTGACCACCCAGCTAGGCAAGGTGGGACTGAAGCTGAGTATCTTTGAAAAGTATGAGTTGATCAAGAAAAGGAACCAAACCCTGACCAACAGTACTTGCACCCAGTTCTGCAAGCAGACGTCAACTGCGCAACATAGGCTTCTATCGGCATTCGACACCGAGAAGGGAAGAATGCATATGGCATTCCTCCAGGCACAGGTACCAAATCCAAAGGTGATCACTGACTACAAAAGGGCCACCTTCAAATTCCAGACGAAGGAAGTGCATCCGGCCGATCAGATGGATCTGCACAAGCAGACAGGGGAAATGGTTTTCTATACGTTTGCGCATGCTTCCACTACTGCGTCCAAATTGTAGGTGTCCCTGAACAATGTTCAAACACAATTGAAGTTAGAGAAGATATCGTCCTTTGCCAAGGACAATACGATCAAGACTTTGGAGGAATTGATCCTCAAGATCGGTTACGATCGTTCAAATGTGAAAGCATCCAAGGAGATGATTAAGAAGAAGAATGCTGACATAGCCTCCTTAAGGAAACAATTGAAGCTCCCACCCACAGAGGATTCGTAGGTGAAGGAAATAGCAGAAAAAGAAGGAGAGAAAGATGAAATGCTCAAACTACTCATGGAGCAGAATGCACAACTAAAGGAAATGGAAGCTGAGATGGAGAAGCTATTAAAAGAGAAAGAGCAACTAAAGCCAATGGAAGTCATTCCATTGAGTGCTATTCCAATTTTAGGAGTGAGCACAACATCGGTGATAGAAGTCCCATTCGCGACTCCATTGACATCCCTGGAGAAGACAACTGACCTGGCTAAGTCTATGGAAAAGATGAACCTGCAGGAAACAAAGATCAGCAGGCTCAAAAAAGAGATTGAGAACCTTCAGGAACTCAAATCTTCCTTTCAGACCAGCCTCTCCAAGGAAAAGCAGGTGACAGATCAGCTCAAACAAGAGTTACAGCAGCTCCAGAAGCAAACAGTGGCAAGAAAAACTTTGGCCAAGGTTAAAGAAAGTGTATGGACAGACATCACCAAGTCCATGAATGAGATATGTCCCATGATACAGATCATGTTTGAGCAGAATGAATTGGTGCAGAGAAGCAAATAGGCCATCGAGAATATCATATCAGAATTGGGAGAGATGCCAACACAGGTGAACGAGATCATCAAGTTCCTAAATTCTAAGACCAGGGAAGAGCTGGAAGATCTGAAAATTGAAGACAGAACGGAGACCATCCTTGAGGTCAAAAGAGTTTTGACCAAGAGAGGATTGATGCTTCAGCTGGAAGAAAAGGTTCAAGCCATGGACCTAGGGGTACAAAGATTCTTTAGTAAGATTAAGGCTCTACAGAAGAAAGGTCTTCCTGGTCTGAAGGTAATCAATGATAAATTGATGACACTTCTAGACTACAAGAAGAGATTGGCCGATGTGGCTAAGGACATTTCAAAGTTTGCAGGAATTCAAGGCAGCATCACTGGCAAAGAATTTTTAGATGCACTTCAGTGGGACATCAGTATTCAACATGATATTTGTTACATCTTCCTCACCAAGCCTACCTTCGCCAAGTATACAGAAATGGATGAAGTGTATCGAAGGCTACTCAAAGTCAACGTGCCCAGTCATCTTCGATGGGAGGAACTCTGTGATCTGATCGAGTAGCAGATGAGCTGTCCCAATCTAGTCATTTGTCCAGTCAGATGAGGTCGTGTAGAGGCTTCATCAACGACCCACCCATAAATCAGCATGCAGTTACACCACATCATCAAGCGATTCCTAGATTTATGCAATTTGTTAAGTTAGTTAGGCTAAAAATAGATTTAGCACGTCCTGGTCATTAATGACAGGATCGTTTGTAATTTGAGTTATAAATACTTCATCTTTCGAAGTATTGAGGGTTGTTGATCTTCACACCCTGAAGCTATCAGACTGTAATATTTTTTAAGAGATCTTCCACTAATACAAAGAGGCACTTTTACAGGATTTTTGCGTGTATTCACTGGTGATGTTTTTCTCTCTAAGTTGAAATGTGACTCTCGCTTTGTTATTATACTGTTTTCTAATTCTAATCTTTAGAAGTAACGAATGTTGCAGGATTTATCTCGTATACCCTGTTTCTGACTCAAAAGATTTTAGTGTTTTATCTTCTGGTTTTTTCAATAAAGAAATTCTTAACTGCTTCTTTGTTGAAATTATCTTTCTCGTCTTTTCTGCTATTCATCATTTTATGCTACTAAAGAATCCAATGATTATATTATCTCGCCTTGTGAAAGTTTTCCTTTGCATTTCTGGTTCGGATTTCATATTTTATTTAAAACACAGACCCCATAGCCCAATGGATGTGTAAACTGTCTCAACCAACTCGACAAACACTACGACGACAAAAACTGACCTATTTATTTACCTAGCCTAATATTTAAAATTTGAAACATAGCTAAATCATATAGAGATATCCCTCTCTGAAGTTGGAAGGGCTAGATCCCAGCTTCAAAAGCAGTTGGATAAAGTTACCTTAGTAGATTTCTTTTGCTGTCAACCTTTAGGAAATTTACCAAGCGCTAACAAAACCTTTCGAGAAATGGGCCCTTAACTTTGTAGGACCAATTTCACCCATGTCTCATAAGAAAAATTATATTTTGGTTTGTACAGATTATGTCACCAAATGGGTAGAGGCAAAATCCCTATTTAGGGTTACCGAAAAATCTGTTGCCGAATTCATTTATGAAGACATCTTTACCCGCTTTGGTGTTCCTCATGAAATTGTTACAGACCAAGGCACTCAATTCACTTCCAAGATGATGAGAGAACTAACATAGAAATATGGGATTAAGCACTGCAAGTCTTATCCATACCACCCACAAGCTAATGGTCATGTAGAGTCCACAAACAAAGTTTTGGAAGCTATCTTAACCAAGAATATTCAATTGCATCATCGAGATTGGGCTAATAGGCTTCCAGAGGCTTTGTGGGCATATCGGACCACCTGGAGAAACACCACTAGGCACACCCATTATGAGCTTGTGTACGGGAAACAAGTACATATACCAATATAAATCCAAGTAAGGACCTTTCGTATTGCTGCAGAATTGGGATTAAACTTAGATGAGGCTCAAAAACAACGAGCCCTAGAAATAAATGAGTTGGATGAGATCAGGCAAGATGTTATCCAATGAACAATATTAGTCCAAAAATATAGGAGAAAGTGGCATGACAAGATTATTAAGAAGAAACACTTCCAACCTGGTGATTGGGCTTTGTTGTTTGACTCCCAATTTAAAACTTTCAAAGGAAAAATTACCACTCGGTGGTTGGGTCCTTACGAAGTAGTCACCGTGTATGAAAATGGAGATGTGAAAATCAAAACAACTGATGATGGACAAGTCTCATTTGTAGTAAATGGACACCGACTCAAACTTTATCACATGCCCATTTCCAAAGAAGACTTTCTATAGGTCATGTAAATGGACAAAGCATTGGCCTTAGTAGGTGGGGAAGTCCCCCCTTGTTCTTCAATGTTTTTTTCTGAATTTTCAACTATACATATGTAAATAATTTTTGAATTTTGTTGATAATACAATTCTAGAGATTTCTATAGGTATTTATTTCACCAGGAGTATACAGTTTCAAGGAAATTTAAAGGAAGGATTTTTTTCTTCAAAAATATTGCTATATTTGAACCTTGTTGTTTGTTAAGAATCAATTGAATAATGACTTGTTGTAATTAGCCATATTTTTCAAATATTTTCATCTTCTTTTTCTCAAGGAATCTTAAATAGAAATTGCTCTTAAACCTTCACCACGATATAAGAAAGTGACATCGTAACCATCAAACTTAGAGGTCACTCATACAGTTTCCCCAAGAACCCTGAGTAAGTGAGTAAAGTATCTTTATTAAAGAGTAACAAGGAGGTCTTATTAGCGGTTAGCCATGGGAAAAAAAAAAAAAAAAAAAAAGTGAGTTGAGACTAAAGATACCTTTTTGTTCTTTCTTAATGGTACCATACACTACACACTAAAAATGATTGATTATATCATATATTTAGATAGGATACGTCCTCTTAAGTACCCACTACACCAGGACAATCAATAAGGAATATATAAAGGAATGTCATCCTCTAACACAAATACCATCCTAATCTAAAAAAGAAAAAGTTTTTTTTTTTCGAAGTTGTCCCCCCATCTTCTTTCACAAAGAAATATTATATTAAATATTAAAATATGGAGGGCCAATCTTTGAGGGTGTAAGAGGCTAACCCGTTGGGATACTGAACAGGTCTGTTGGCAGTAGGTATTGACCTGTGGTATGACTAGGTAAACCCGTCGGAGTACTGAACAAGCTTGCTGGCAACGGGACATTCTACCTAGCGAGGATGATAATCTGACAAAAAATAAAAAAATTCCTAAATACGAAAACTAGTCCCGATGTACAACATTACTTGTAGACAAAGCTGACACGAAGTATGTATGGTTAATCTAAGGTTAATGAACTCCAAAATTTTTCCATTGGGAACTAACTCTGAGACTATCTCGAAACTCTCTCGCCTGCCTCTTCTTAGCTATATGTAGGATATTCTATCCTATAGGTGGGGCCATATTCTAACCATCTCATCAGATCGATTTGTGAAATTTATCTCTACACTTAACAAGTTTTAAATCTTTGGCTATTGGGATATTTGGTTGGTTTCCTATATTTTTTATTGTGAGGTGTCACAATACTTAGGAGTGGGGGAGGGGTTTCATGAGTTGACAAATGACAACACTACCTAGAAGAAGTAGAATATTTGTAAAAAATTATGTATATTATTTTCATGATATAAGATATTATATCAACAGTTATTTTATTTTTGAAATGCTAAATATTCCCCGTGTGTTATAAACTGTTGTACATTTCTTTGACAGGCCACTTAACTGGTTTTTCGTTACATATTGTTCATTACAGATTTGTGATTACATGCCTTATAATATGTAAGATAGAGGAACATATTGTGTGAGCATGATGGAAAAATAAGTAATAATGGAACACTCTTATCCTGTCTCTGCTCATGTTTACTGTGACTGTCAAAAGTGTTTTAAGACTGAGTGTTATGGATAAAACATCCATTACAGGATGAACATATTTCATTTCGCACAGGAGTACCATATGGAGTGTTGTATGGGGTGCCATTTGAAATACCATATGAGGTACCATATGAATGATTGAATGACCCACCATATGAAGGATCAGATGAGGTGTATACACACAGTAAATGACCACGATTTCAGGTAACCAAGAATTGTTTGAATTTATTTGGTTGTTTAGTTGTATGATGAGTTAGTAAAATGGCAATTGAGAATAAAATGATATAATTATTAAACATTTTTATGATCAAATATCCAAGTCGAAGACTTGGACATTGATCTAAATCCTTCATCATTATGATTGCCTCCAAAATATGCTCTCCGAATTCAAAATTGGTGCACTCATGCTCACACATGGAAACTCGTGTGTGATGAATTCATCAATGAATTCAACTGTTTCCACCTTGGGTGCATTCAAAATTGGAGTGTTAGCTCCAAATTATTATTTCACTCATGCATTGTGCTCATCCTCTACCCAATTGTTCTCTCCCTTTGTCCAATTGCGCTCGTCCTCTTTCAAATTTCACCCTCTGTTCATTCTCCACACTGTTACCATGCCCAAATGATATGATTCGTCCTCCTATGCCGACCTAATTGCTATCCCCGAGTTGGCACAATGTAGGGAGGTATTCCTTCGTGCAGGGTGGGGACCATTCTTGGCCCAGCTATAGGGCCACGATGACGGTGTTTCTTTGCAATTTTCCCTTATATTCGATGAAATGATTGCGTAAGTGGGGTCTCTGAAATTTGTGGTCTCTGAGGAGTCAATTGCCTTAGCCACAAAGCTTCCAAGAGTTGGAGATCGTTGGTTCAAACACCACCAGTTTCCATGGGTGAGCTACAACAGGGTCTTCAAACTTGAGTTTTAGAATGTCTCTGGAGCTAAGGGATGCTCCAAGGAGTGGATTAAAGAGGAGATAATTAACCCTCTGATAGTCATCACCAGAATTATCACTTGTGAAAGTAGATATTATGTTTTTAAAGCCTGCCATTTTCGATTATTAACTCATTTCCAATTCAATAAGCCATTGAATTTCCCTTTTTCCTTCTTGAATAATCTTGAGAAGGTGTCTTCCCAAGTATGAAAGAACGTGGTTAATCCCCATAGCATCCTATTCCACCATGAACTCATCAAATTTCTTGTTATAGCCAAGTTGGAAAAATAGGGGAAGACATGGGATGAGTCCATTTATCAATTTTCAAACCCCCATATTATAATCAAGACCAGCAATAAAACACTTGATCTAGGGAATATTTATCCATCTAAGCCCCATTCTCCGAAGACTTCAAACCCTCCTACTCAAGCTATCCATTTACCGGTAAAAAAGACCACGGAACTTGTTGATACCCTTGTAGGGTCATCAGGCAAGAAGACTAAGAAGCCTATTGATAACTCTCCAAATCCCTCAACATATATCGATTCTGCACCCAAAATGTTACAAGAGGTAATTCAACAAGATTTCCCTGTAGTCCCCACAAATAGGAGAGGAGCTAATTGATTCAAGAGAGAATCTTTTCGAAAAGTGCCTGAAATAAAAGAGGAAATCCTTATGAAAACTCCCCAAGAACTTCAGACCCTATCCAAGTATCTTTCGATCTCGAAAGCCCCCATAAAATACTTAGGGAAGTGTCTACATAAGAATTGGAGCCTAATAGAGAGACAAAATATGAACCCATTTTCCCTCATAAACCCCTTGTTACTCCTACCTCACATATGCCTACACCAGATCCCAAAATTGATCGACTCTGTACATCCTTCAAGGGATCCAAACCCTCCTGTGATATATCTGATCATACTCCAGCCATTGAAAAGTTACAAAAGGAAAATGTTCAGCTGCTGCAACAATTGGAAGAGAGGAAGACCATGGATAGACATTTCCACCATGATAATGCAATACTACAAGAAAAGGTGAATTCCCTCCAAATATTGGTTGACCAAATTACCAATGACAATTGTAGCCTTTGTGCACAATTGAAACACTGCAAGAGGGACAAGACAAAGTCTTCTGGGAAAGAATATTCTAAATCTAATCCATCCCCTGCTCAACAAGTCTAGTCATATTGGGCAATTCAGTTTTGTTTGCAGTGGGACCTGCAAAATCTTAAATGTGGGGTTAATGTTGGGCTCGCGATTTGGTTGTTTTATGATGATGATTGAATCCTTTTTGTACTAGTATTATATGTGTGTTTACCATTTTGAAGAAGTTTTGAAGGATTTTATATCAATTCGTCATAGTTTTATACCAGGTATGTGCAATTGATGTTTTGTGATGGTTTTGAGTTTAATTCAATTCGATTTAATGATTATGAGAAACTAATGCGTGATATGTGTGTCACAGGAAAAATTTGCAATGCGTTTTTCCATCAAGTAGCTCGTTCGACACTCCATCTAGCATTGCGTCTGGTACTTCATCCAGCACTACGTCCGACACTGCGTCCAACACTTGGAGCGTGGGCGAGTTGGAAGTTGTTATATTGGTGGCTTGTGCTTGGTGAATCGGCGACATGGGTTTTTTTCACCTTCGTGGCCTCCAACTACTGAGCTCTTGACATTTCAGATTAAGTGGTTATGTTGATATTTGACTGGCTCGTTCAGTTTCTAGAATCCAGAGGAAGTTATAGCGTATTTAATGGAATTTGTCATTTTTAGAGGAGGTTGACCCTTCTATTGGTCGACCTCTTGAATTTTAATCATTATAAATACCACAGTAGTGGTCATACAAAGTGTCAAGAATTGTTAGAATCATTTTGTTGTGTAACTCAAGACATTTCCACAAACTTGTGTTGGACTGCATTTTTTTAATTTAATGCTAGAACTGTGTTGATTTATCTCACGATTTTCTCTTAACGAGTAGCCACGACCTACTGAGGGGACCACCAGTGGTCTGGGTGAATACTTAGATAAATATCTTGTATATATTAGTTATGCAATTATCATTTCCTTCATTCTCTGTTATATGTGTTTTTATCATTTTACATGCTGTGTGTTTGTTGTTCATCAATTAATTGTTTAAATTTCCTTTTTACAGGTTGCTTGTAGGAGAAAGTTGTTAATATGTTGTGTATTTTTATCGTTAGTAAATAGCTTGCAAGTTTCTAACCTTGTTGTGTTTTAAATTTTGAAGTGAATTCATGTAGGCTAAAACAGAGTATCTAGAACATAGTATTAATTTAATACATAGCACAAAGTTTCTTTGACGAAGTTTCGATGGATTAATATTTGCGAGTTTTGTTCATTTAATTCTCAGTTTTAATCATGATTTCCTAGATCTAGTTTTCTTATCAATTTTGTTGTAGTATGTTACGGTAGAAGTAGAATTTGAATTATGTTTTTATAAGCATTTTTGCAATCCGAGTTTTAAATAATAGGATTAGCTTAGTTTAATTTATGCAATTTCCAATCTAGATTTAAAGTGTAATTTTAATTAGAAGTGTGAGTTTGAGTTAAGATTTTAGTTACAAGTTTCTAATCGTGTGAATTTGCTTAAGTTAGCATAAGAGTGCATTTGAATTAAGTAGAATAATGTTTTCTTATCATTGATGATTGATATATAAATTGAGAGATCACGTGGATTTTCAAGATAATTGATATTTCTTCTATGATAGCTAAGCTCTCCTTAGATTGCTTGATTCATACTTTTCATTTCTCCATAGAAGTTAATATTGAATTTATTCCTCTTGAGCTATCACTAATCGTTAGATACCATCGTGATGTTATAAGACACCGAAGACATAATCATCATATTTGAAGTTTCCTATTATTGTAGATCAATATGCTTTTAATTAAATAGGTTAAGATTTCCCTTTGCATATTAGAAGTAATTATGAGTTTTATCTTAAGAATAGAGTTCACTTGTTGAATAGTTTTGATTAGTTACCTATTGAGTAGTTTTGATTAGTTTACTTGCTGAATAATTTTTAATAGGTTAGTTGTTTGATTGTTTACTTTCTTACTTCTTGTTGTTCATTTATTTGAATTGAATGATTAGATTAATTTGTTGTTGCTATTGCTCATTAAGTTGAATAGATTAAATAGATGACTTGCTTTTTCTCACTAGATTAAATAGGTTAACTTGTTCAAAGTAGGGTTTTCATTTGCTTCTTTAGGAACAATCCATCAATCCATTGTTTAAAAGTTGCTTAGGGTAAATAGTTCAAGTTCCTTGATAGGGTTTGCTCGTTGATAGTCTTTTCTTAAGTATATTAACCCTCAAATAGACCATCTCCTTAGTTAGATTATATTTCCTCTAGATTTTCTGCCTTGGCACATATAGTGCTACAACTCTAAGTTTACTTACCCCGGGTTGACAATTTAATTGAGGGATTTAGTGCATATAGAACACCCATCAGTACATTTGAATAGAAATTTGAAACACCAATGCCAAGAAGATGTATATAGAAACTTTTTGTTTTGCACCTACTGATTCTACTTTTTATAAGACAAACAATCTAGATAGTAATTATCCCTATAATAATTTAGAAGAAGATATTTATAGTTTGAAAAATGAAGGTAATATCCTCCTGCTAGGAGACTTTAATGATAGGACTGCAACTAAACAAGATACTATTTTAAGCATTGATTCCAACCATAGTCATTTATGGCTAGATGATGACCTTGTTTTATCTAATAGCTACAAAAGAAGATATGAAGACCTAATTGAGAATTTATTTGGTACTGAGTTGTTCAAGCTCTGTAGCTCGCGAGACCTAATAATTTTCATGGGATAGGTATTAGTGTCATAAATTATGTGATATATGATATCCCCATTTCGAACCAAATAACAACTTTTGACCTTTTAAATGACCATGAACCTGACTCTGGTCATAAACCTTACACCCTAACTCTAAATGTTTCCATGCAAAGGAGCTCCATTGAAAATAATTATGATAATCAAAGGAAATTTCACTTTGAAAAGAGTAAAGTTGACCTTTTCTTAAAGGATTTAAATAGTAAATTACATCTCCTAACTTATAAGGACAACATTGAAAAACTCTATCATAATTTTACAATGACCCTTTCCACTTCTATTAACAAGTTCTATTTCAAGGTGTCCTATAAAAATAATAATAGAATGAAAAACCCTTGGTATGATAAAGAATGTAAAATATTTAGGAAATACATTAGGGATGCTTCTAACGAGTCCTTAAATATCAATAAGATCAATACATACAAATCATTAATTAAAAGGAAAAAAAGGTAATATATCAATAAAAGGAAAGAGTGAAAAAAGGTAATATATCAATAAAAGGAAAGAGAACTTTTAGAACTATCTAAGTTGGATCCTAAGAAATTTTAGAGCCAAATTCTAAACTGCCATACTAAAGAAAATAATATGATTCCCTTAAGGGACTAGAATTCCTATCTTAAAAATCTTTACAAGTTCCCTATTTCCATGGAAACCATTCCTATTGTCCCTACAGAGGATGGCGTTTTTTCTTTAGATGACATAGAGTTTGGGGTTAAGCATCTTGCAAATGGGAAAGATAAGGACATTGAAGGCTACCAAGATGAAATTTTTAAAATCAGAGGGACTATCATTATCACTCACATACACAAGATCTTCAATTTATCAGTCAAGCAGGGCTTCCCTAAACCCTGCATGCAAAGCCTCATTGTTCCTATTTTTAAAAATGGGGAAAGAAACGTTCCCTCTAATTATAGGACCATTATAATTAGACCGATTTTAGCCAAGCTTTATGGAATTATTTTGGAAAATAAGATTAGCCTTTGGATAGAAATTCATGGTAAAAGAGATAAAGGCCAAGCCAGGTTTAGAAGATATCATTCAAATGTGGAACATATTTTTACCTTTAGGATCATTGGAGAGGAGTTCCGCAATACTAAAACCAGTCTTTTTTGTTGTTTTGTTGACTTGAGAAAATCTTTTGACATGGTTCCTAGGAAAAATCTTTGGAATAGGTTGGAAGAGGTAAAAGTTCCTCTCAAGTTGAGGGTTTCTTCAATAAGGATGTATGAGAACTTTATTGATATGTTTAAAAACATTGAGGGCTGGTCGAAAGAGATTAACTACAATATTGAAGTCAAACAAGGTTGTCCCTTGTCCCCTACCCTTGTTGGCATATACATTGACAAGTTAGAAGATTGCTTGGAAAACGCAGATTGTGTCAGCCCTACTCTCACTGGTATAGTCATCAAACTTATTCTTTATGTTGATGATATCGTTCTTATGGAAAGGATTCCCCATGATCTTGAAAACCAATGAAGAATCCTTAAATATTTTTGCTCCAATATGGGTATGATTGTTAATACTAATAAGACTAAGGTAATGATTATTAAATCCAATAAGATCACTTATGATACCTTCATATATGACAACAACAACTTGGAGGAACTAAATTGATACAAATATCTTGGAATTGATATTCACCACAAGCTCAGCTGGAATTATATCATCTAGAAAAGGATTATTGGGGGATGGAAAACTTATTATGGGATTGAAAACAATTGTAAATTATCCAATCTTTGGATTTGGGACAAGAAGAAACTCCTCTTTGATACTCTCATTACACTTGTTATTATTTATGGATGTGAATTTTGGGGTTGTAGTATCTCTCGTGAATCCTGGAGAAATATAGAGAAAATAAAAAATAATTTTCTAACCTATAATCTCAAAATTAAAGGAAATACACCCTATCCCATCCTCCTCTTAGAAACAAGCCTCTCCCCCATTGAGAGAATGAATATGACTAGATACCTAATTTATAAGAACAAGTTAAACAACATGGAAGACAAGAGGCTTCCTAAAATTGCTTTAAAATCGAGTTGTAACCACCATAGGCTCAAGTGAGGATGGAATAAAGATGCTCGGTCTTGGCTAAACTATTGGGGAATCATGGAAGACACCATTTTGCAAAATAAACATACTATTAAAAATATAGTCAAATCAAAATTTAAGGAGAAAATGTGGTGTGATAAAGGGTTAGAGGAAAAAAGAAAATTAAGGTATTATAAGGATGAATTCAGCCCTAATTTAGAAGATCAAAACTATCTATCTATTTTGACAAGTGTAAAGGAAAAAATCAGCATTACTAAGATAAGAACAAATTCTCAGGAGCTTCATACTGAAACTAGGCATTGTTCAATTCCTAAAACTCCCTAGGATGAAAGAGTGTGTCACCTTTGTGACACTAAGAAGGTTGAAGATGAAAAACACTTTCTCTTATATTGTCCATTCTATACCTAGATTAGATCTAATTTTCAAAATATTTGTCACACTACCAACCATCCTAACCTCTTAACTCAAGAAAACTATGGTGATATTGGAAAGCTTCTCTTAATGATTTTTGAGCACATAAACAAAATTCTAAAGAATCGCAAGTAATCACTTACCCTCTTAAGGTACGATATATCAATTCAGTCTTAGTGGATGTTAATGATATTCATCATCATCAATAATAACACACTCCTCCTTCAAGGAAATTCTTCTTGGAGTTAGTTTTGATTATGTTACTTATAGGTTTTTAATTAGCTCACCATATCCTCCACAAAAACCTCAAACATATCTTGTACCTTCCACAACACCCTTTTCTAGACTACTATAAAGCCACCCAAGTGACTACAATAGGCATCAAAAGTCCACATCACAACATTGGGGAAGCACGACTACTCTATATCCATCTTTCCTGGCTTTTGAAACTAGGCTTAAATCATACTGGTCTGTCTGGAGCCCCAAGGCTTGAGACCTCATATGTTGAAGTAGGAATTTGGATTGATACTCACTTACACCAGCCATATCGAAAGGCTAATGTAAAATCCCTCAACAACTTCCAAGTACAACCCTAGGCATAGACGTCCAATCCTACAACACCACCAGCGAGCAGCTCTCTAGCCATTCTTCAGGACTTCGACATCACAAATCCAATACAAGACATAATAATTATTGGAATAAGTAGTAGATTGAATTGTCCCCAACCCATAAGATGTTACTTGTAATGCTCCGCTTCATGGTTATGGGCTCCCGTAACATACCCAACCAACCACAAGCCGGGGTACGCTACCTTCAAGCCCACCATTGGACTTCTTTCTCTTATCTATACCTTTTTTCAATAATTTAAGGATGCATAAAAGGAAATACTTTAACATGCACAACAATATCTAGAAAGCATGCATAGTCTAAAGATTCAATTAAACGAAAATTAAATATACAACGAAAATACATTCATATACATGCAAATGATACCATAACAGAGAGAACTTATCTTTAGGAAAGATGACACCAACTGGAAACAGACCAAGGATGTTCCACCCAACCGTAGACACTATTGTTCCAAATATCAACAACAACATCACCCCCCATCGAGGGCTATGAATCCACAAGGATGGTTCCAGAGTGTTACTTAGCTTCCCAAACCAGTCAGCACCCAAGCTCTCACAGGCTTCCCAACTCTCATAGCAGTACAAGTACCCAGCTCTCTTCTACCCAGCCTGCATCACCCAAGAGAACAAACCTCCACCCTTCTCTACCACACAGTCCCGTAGGTAGTCCTTCTCCTTATTTAGGATCCAGTGCAACTGGTCCAGAATCTCAATGTTGGAACTCTCAGGACTCGCAACTGTGAGAAATGCTAGACACAGGCCAAATCATCTCAGACATGCAGGCCTCAAGTCACGGTTGGATCACGCCAGTGACCACTACAACCTACCATACTGTGACCAATTCTTCAACAGTTCAGTTCCCCTTAACCAATCCAAGACGCGGATGAGGATGGATCAATGAATGGGTAAGTCGGTGCATGAAATTGCATGAGGGAAATGAATGGTCATACAGGAAAATCAGCGAACATGCCATCAGTCAAACCCCCCCATTAGACTAGAGGTGGGTTTAAGTAACTTCATGGGGAATCAATAACCTCCTGGCCTTCCCTAACAAGCTCACGTAACTGATCCACTCCCTTAGAAAAAAGGGGTAATTAATATAAGAATAAACACTTAGTCCCTCAATCCCCCTCTCTTGTGGAATCATATCCCTGTATAACTCTAGTCCTTTTCTATTTAGCAGCCAGCTGTTAGGTGGAAATATTTTCGTTTAATTCTATTGTAGTACTTGCCCAACTATTTAATTTGTCCATCCGAGGTTCGTAGGCTTACAAAGCACACACACTATATATGCAGGACTGAAGTATAAGTAATTTAATCTAAATTGTTGAAATGAAATTAATCTAGGAAAGCATTGAAAGACTAACTAGGAAAGTAGGAAATTAATCTAGGAAAGAAATACAACATGTGAAGAGTTGAATGACAAAAGACATATGTGAGCTCACACAATAATTCTATCTCAAATTACATTACAAGAATCAAATGACAAATCATGAAAGCATGACAAATGAAAAAATACAAATCAAAGCTAAGAATCCCCTTCTAAGACTTCAAGCTAATCTAAGTCTAATCTCTCATCTCTGACTCCCCCCAAATGAAGAGAGAACACTCTCTTTTATACATGAGATTCTTGAAGATAAGATAAGATTCTCATAATTACAAATCCACTATTCTCTCAACCACTTTCCTATTATTACAAGATATGATTCCTTCAAATCCTCCACACATCTCTCACAAATCTTGGATACGATATGCCATCAAAATCTCCACGATCTTCTCCTTTGAATATGCTTGAATGATTGTCCCAAATATTCTTCAAATCTTCAAAGCTTGAATATGAAATTCGAATTTGAGGCTAGGTGGTAATATTTGAATTTGTTGAAATCTTCAAATATTCTCGTACACATCATAAAACTCATGCAACCTTGAGATATAATGAAAATATGTTAATTTCTAATATTTAATCACAAATTCACGTATAATACTAAAATGAATAAAGTGGAAAATAATAATGTGAACCCCAAATGTATTTATGGAAATGGTATGATAAAAGGTTTATTGGGACCATGAAATGTAAGGAATGGTGAAGGGAAAAGAGGATATAAATGTGACATTTATGTGTCCTAACACCAGCCATGTATTTATTATTGTTAATGATAGAAAACATTACATGTCTTGGGAACACTGGCCTTTTAATAATTTTTTGCCCCCCCTGGCCTCTCAGCATTGTAACAATATATTATTTAAAATGGGGGTTCAAAATTTGGGGTGTTACATCCTCTCCCCCTTATTTTGGCATTGTCCTCAATGCATATACAAAATAGAGATCAAAAACTCAAATTTATTCAAAACATTGTGGGTACTCTGCCCGCATGGAATATTCATTCTCCCAAGTAGCATCTTCAGGACTGTAGCAAGTCCATTGAACGCTTACCATCTCTATAACTCGATTCCGAAGCATTTTGACTTTTCTGTCCAATACCCGCACTGGTTGAACCTGAAAATTTCCCTCCATCTCTACCTAAATCAGATGCCAATCAATAACATGGTTAGGTTCATGTACATATTTATTTAGTAAAGATACATGAAATACATTATGCACATTCATGGAAGGAGACAATGCAAACATGTATGCAAATGGCCCTATTCTGTCCAATATTTCAAATGAACCACAGAATCTAGCTGCCAGCTTTGTACAACTACCCAATTTCAATGAGCTTTTCTTGGGCTTCACTTTCAAAAGTACATCATCCCCTACTTTAAATTCTCTATTTGTCTTGTTCTTGTCCGCATAAATTTTTTGTCTATCCTCAGATGCCTTTAAATTTTGCTTGATCTTAACCACCTGGTCTTCCATGTCCTTAAGCAACTCTGGCTCAAATACCACTCTATCTACTGGGTTGTCCCAAATTACTGGAGTATCACATTTCCTACCATACAAGGCTTCAAATGGGATCATTCTTAATGAAGCTTGATACCCATTATTATATGCAAACTCAACCAAGTGTAAGTAATATTCCCACTTAGATGGCTTATCCATCACATACATTCTCAACATATCTTCAATTATTCGACTGAATCTCTTTGTTTTCTCATTTGTCTGGGGATGATACGCGGTGCTAAAGTTTTGATTTGTGCCAAATCCTTTAAACAATCCCCTCCAGAAATTGGAGGTAAACTTTATATCTCTATCCGAGACGATTTTCCTAGGTATCCCATGCAACCTAGCAATTTCCTTCATGAAAATTTCTGCAATATTAGTCGGTGTATGCGTTGTCTCTACGGGCAAAAAATGAGCAGCCTTTGTTAATTTGTCAACCACCACCATGATTGAATCATGTTGCTTATTCGTTCTGGGTAATCCTATGATGAAATCCATGGTGATCACTTCCCATTTCTTCTATGGGATTGGGAATGGCTGCAACAACCCCGTTGGGTGCCTATGCTCAGCCTTCACCTTCTGACATTCCATACATCGAGCGATGTAATAAGCAACATCTTTCTTCATTCCCGATCAAAATAACTGGCTTCTTACTGTTGTAATCATTTTTTGGTAACCAAGATGTCTTGCATAAGGGACATCATGCATTTCCTTCAATACCAAATTCCTCAGTTCTCCAGAACTAAGAACATAGATTCTATTTTTATGCATGAGTAATCAGTCTTCCTTTATCTCATACTCCTTTATTTTATGTTGTACATCTCCTTTTTGTAAGTTTTCCTTTACCTGTAGGTAATGCTGGCCTGTAACAAGACCATCTAAAATTCTTCTCTTCAAGTCTGATTGATGCATACTGACAGTAGTAGCATGCATGGTATGCCATCTTCTATTAAGTGCATCGGCAAATTTATTCTCCTTTCCCTTCATATGCTTGATATCGAAGTCATAGTCACTTAAAAATTCTAGCCATCTTGTTTGCATGTCATTCAATGTTGGTTGTTCAAGAAGATACTTCAGGCCAATGTGGTATGTCCTTAATTCGAATTTCTTGCCCATGAGATAATGCCTCCACATCCTCAAGGCGTGAACAATGGAAACAAGTTCCAAGTCATGCGTGTCATAGTTCCTCTCATGTTCCCTTAAGATTTATGGACTCATATCCAATGACATGTCCATTTTGCATGAGGACTCCACCAAGTCCTTCCTTACATGCATCTGTACATAACACAAAACTTTCATTTGGGTCAGCATTCTTTAACACAGGTGCACTAGTAAGTAATTCCTTCAACAGATTAAAATTATTTTCACACTTGAGTGTCGATTCAAATTTAGTTCCCTTATTTTGCAAAGAATTGATGGGATGAGAAATCTTAGAGAACCCTACTATGAACCTTCTGTAGTAGCCAGCTAATCCCATAAAATATCTGATGTCTGCCACATTTCTAGGTGTTGTCCATCCTCTAATGGCTCCGATCTTCTCTGGATCTACTGCTATGCCCTGCTCTGAAATAATGTGTCCCAAGTAATGGATCTGATTTTGATAAAAATAACACTTAATCAACTTGGCATACAACTGATGTTCTCTCAATACTTGCAACACCAGTCCTAAGTGATGTTCATTCTCCTCTTCAGACTTAGAATAGATAAGTATGTCATCCAGGAATACTATGACAAACTTATCCAAATAATTTCTGAATATGTCATTCATTAAGCACATGAAGACAGTTGGTGCATTGGTCAGTCCAAATGGAACCACTACAAATTCATAATGCCCATACCTGGTCCTAAAGGTTGTCTTATGAATGTCTTCTTCCTTGATTCTTACCTGATGGTATCCTTCCCTAAGGTAAATCTTTGAGAATATATTTTCTCCTATTAGCAAATCAAATAGGTCATCAATTCGGGGTAGATGATACTTGTTATTTATAGTTTACTTGTTCAGTTGTCTGAAGTCAATACACATCCTCAAGGTTCCATCTTTCTTTTTGATGAAAAGTATTGGTGCTCCCCAAGGTGAAACACTTGGATGTATGTACCCTTTCTTCAACAGTTCCTCCTACTAAATTTGTAATTCTTTTAACTCTGGTGTTCTCATTATGTAAGGTTTTTTTGACACCGAGGTAGCTCCTAGCACTAAATCAATTGAGAAATCTATCTCCCTTCTTGGTGGAAATCCTAGTATTTCTTGGAATACATCTTCAAATTCTCGTAGCATCGATAAATATGCAAGGCTTGGCCCCTTTGTATTTGTTGTCTCTTCCACATGAGATGCATATAATTGACATCCTTTCCTAAAATATATTCTCAGTTATAAGGATGAAATCTCCCTTATAGAGATGGGTCTTGGAACTCCTTTCACAATGCTTTGTTTTCCATTTCCATGAAGACATGTAAATGTCTTGTTATGACAATCTAGGACAGCATTATGCTTGTCCAACCAATCCATTCCAATTAGAATATCATAAGACCCCAATGGTATGATATTTAGATCAATACTAGTATTCATGCCATTAAGACTTATGGAACAACCTCTGACCATGTCATGGATTCTTCTGTTGGTTCTAGTAGCTAACTCAACCAAACTTCATTTTCCAAGTTTACTTTTCTCCAAATGTAATCTATACATTATATTAGGATCAATGTAACAATGACTTTCTCCTGAATCAATCAAAATAGAAACAAGATGATTTATGATTTTACCTTCCACCTTGATCATATTGGACTGGTACTCTTCTTGTCGATCATTTAAAGATGCATAGATTCTTCCCATATATACGACAGTTGTAGCTTCTTGGATGTTGTGCAGGGTCTTCACTCTGTCCTTTCTGTGTGGGCAATCCTTGTACAGATGATCTTCCTTGCATCTCCAGCATTGGATTGGTGGTCTTCCCCTTTTTCCCAAGGAATCTTCTTTCTTGAAATCTCCCTTAGCATATTGATCTTGATGATTTCTATTAGGCTCATTCTGATTGAAGGAATGTTTGAATCCTTTCCTCCTCTGATCGGAATTTTCATTTTTCTTATCCTTCCAATATTTCTATACAAATTTTCTTCCCTGGCCTTGCTCATATAGGTATTTAGCCTTCCTGATGGCTTTAGTCAAGGTCTTGGGTTCATCATACTTGATCTTTTGCTTATAAAAGGATGGAAGTCCACTTAGAAATATTAGTATTTTCACTTTATCATATCCAATGAACCTGACATACTTTAACAATCCCAAGAAATTCTTCTCGTACTCTGCCATAGTCATGCTTCCCAACCTGAGTTCAAATAACTCCTGCATTTTATTGTCAGAGAAATGCTCTGAGAGATACTCCTTTTGGAATTACTTCTTGAACTGCTTCCAAGTGATCCTAATCTCATTAACATGTTCCACTTGCTTCAGTTGGTCCCACCACATTGTAGCTTTCCCACGTAAATGGTAGGTGGCAATCTTGGCTTCCAGATTTGATGAATAGTTATGCAACCAAAAATATCTCCTGAGCCCAAGCAACCATGCTTCGACATCATATTCCCTTTCTCTTTCACCCTCAAATAAAGGTGGCTTGAGCTTCCTTATCTCTCCTTGAAAACTATCTACCTCTTCTTTCCTTCTTTGGTGCTTGATAGGAGACACCTCTAGACTACTTACAGGATCATCCGATGCATAAAACTTTATTTTTGAGTAAGGAGGTGAGTGGTGTCCATGATCTATGTTAGCACTTCTGGAATAACCAACTCTTCCACTATCATCTCTTCATTCATGGCACCTGCCTTCTTCCTCTTGTATTGAGTTTGATCCCTTCTTTGTTTCTCTTTGAAATTGATTTAATATATGCAACACTCAAGCATTTATCTGACTTTTCTCTCTCATCAGTCTCTCATTTTCTTCTTTGTAGCTCTGCACTTCCATCTTCAGGCTTCTTACCATTTCTATTAACGTTTCATGTTCTCCTTTTCCCTTGCATCCATTGGACTCTGTCTTTGCATTAACAACTCTGGTATTCTAGCCTTCGGCCTCCTTATCATGACTGGAGGCTCCCTCACTTTCTTCCATTTCCTCAATATGCATCATGAGTTGATGTGTTTAAAGCCCTTAATTCTGCAAAATGTGCAAGCGACCATTTTGTTAGAATTATGCATATCATAAAAAAAATTCTCGAACCATGCTACATGTCTCTTTATTTTTTTTGTTCATGGAGATCATATCTCCATTCTCCGAAAATAACAATGTCCTGTTATCCTTGGCTGACACAGAATTTCATCCTACGCAGGTGCTTCCTTCAAACCACCTTCCCAGGTGACCATGACTAGAAACCACGGCTAAATTATTCCTTATCACTTTTATGTCTCGAAGACTGCCAATTCGTCTCTTATCCCTCCTTCCCTCAGCTCTCAATATGCATATGACCACAGCCATGAACCTGCGCTTAGATGAAAAAGCGCTTATCCAAAGCGTAGGGACTTCATAACGACTAGATCAATGGTCCTCGTCCTCTTTCACGATCAACGATTGAGATCCACTTTAGGACTCTACACTTCGGGAGTCTCAACTTTCCTCGCTTGACTTCTCCCAGAACACTTTTACCTAGAGTTCATGATCTACCAATGAGTCTCCTCCCATAGATTAGCGGTTGTGAATCGCTTCAGCTCTTTAGGCTTCGAAAGTTTCAAAGTTTCCTCCTACACATTCTCCCAGAGTGCTTTCACTCGAAGTCGATGATCCTTCGACGTGTCTTCTGGAATAAACGATCGATATGTACTCTGGCCTTCGGGCCTTTGAGAGTTTTCGACCCATCGCAACCTCTCACATCTTTCCCCAGATGAGTGCCTAGTCTCCAGACTGCATGATTTGTCGCCATGTGGTGAAATAATGGAAGAAAACACGTGGCCCAATAGGGAAGGTGACACGTGTCACGCTCTAACTGACATTTTAATACTCCATATGCTCAAAACTTCCTGACACGTGGCACACAAACCATGTGTCCATATCATCGCAGGTGACGTTTGTAAGCCATGACACTTCAGAAATTCCAGGGTGTAGATCACCTCCTGGTGACATCATCATGCCCCACCTCTTTGGCTCTTTGGGCTTCGAGACATCAAGAGTTTCCACACTAGCACACATCCAATTCTCCCGAACTCAGAATTCCCGAACTAGCCAATCTATCGCCACGTGTCCTTCTAGATTGGACAACTAAGATTCACTTCAGGTCTTCACCTGGATTCCACAGATCTGCACCACGCGTCCTCCTTAATATGATGATTAAGACTTACTTCGGGTCTTCAGACTTCGGAAAACTCAAACTTCAACTTTTTTCCGAAATGTTATTATCTTAAGCTCGCGATCTACTGACGCATGTTTCCCATGAATCGATAGCCATGATTTCTTTGGGTCTTCATACTTCGGAGAACTCAACTCTCAACCTTCGCTTTTCCCTGAAGTGCATGGATTTATTCCACGTGCCCTCCTATATCGGACGGTTGCAATTCACTTCATATCTCTAGGGTATGGAAATCTCAATTCTGAACTTTTCCTTTCTTACATTTTCTCAGAGTCCTTTCACCCAGAGCACACGATTGATTGATGTGTGTCCTCCTATAGATCGATGGTCCCCGACTACTTCTACTCTTTGGAGGTTCGTCGCTAGAGCACTAGCAAGTCACATCACTGCATGCCTTTCAATTTGTGGGGGCATGCATCGACGGTTTGGAGTAACCCACTTTTCTCCCCACAATTATCCTGATGCTGACACATAACCCCTTGGTGAAACTGCGGTTTGGATTGCGGGACCGCCTTGGGGAATTATCTCCTGTGTAACTTGGTTCCCCGCAATGCCTCCTGTCCATTGATCTTTCTCTCCAATGGGATCCGATGGTGGTGACCTTAAACCTTTCTTCCTTTACATTGAAGGACCCATGTTCACTTGTCCTTGGATCCAATGATCTTAGATATCTATTGATCCTACAATGGTGATCGCTCTCGAATTCGATGAGGCATGGTCACGATCCTTCGAACCCCTTACGATGGGTCTTTGATGTTCTATCTCCTGTGTATATTCTACAACGCCATTCCTCCTGATTTGTTCAACTTCATGGTCATAATTCGATCTATAACCACGAGACTCTGGCCAACAGAACCGGCCCGATGTTTAAACCAAAATCTCTAATACCAAACTATAACATACCTAGCCACCCACAGGTCGGGGTATGCTACCTTAAAGCCCACCCTTGGACTTATTTATCTTATGTATACCCTTTTTCATTAATTTAAGGATGCATAAAAGGAAATACTTTAACAACATGCACAACAATATCTGAAAAGCATGCATAGTCTAAAGATTCAATTAAACGAAAATTAAATATACAACGGAAATACATTCATATACATGGAAATGATACCATAACAGAGAGCACTTATATTTATGAAAGATGACACCAACTGGTTGCATACCAAGGACGTTACACCCAACCAGAGACACTATTGTTCCAAATCTCAACAACAACGTCACCCCTGAGCCAAGGCTATGAATCCACAAGGACGGTTCCAGAGTGTTACTTGGTTTCCCAAACTAGTCAACACCCAATTTCTCATAGGCTTCCCAGCTCTCACAACAACCCAATAACCCAACTCTCTTCTATCCATCTTTCACCACCTAAGATAATGGACCTCCACCCTTCTCTACCATGCAGTCCCTCAGGCAGTCCTTCTCCTTATTCGGGCTCCAGCGCAATTGGTCTAGAATCTCAATGATGGAACTCTCAGGACTCGCCACTGTGACCAATGTTGGACATAAGCCAACGCATCTCAAACATGCAGGCCTAAAGTCACAGATGGATCACACTAGTGACCACTACATCCCACCATCTTGTGGCCAATTATTCAACAATTCGGTTCCCCTTTCCCAAGCCAAGACACAGATGAGGATGGATCAATGAATGGGTAAGTGGGTGCATGAAAGTGCGTGAGGGAAATGAATGGTTGTACAAGAAAATAAACAAACAAGCCATCAATCGAACCCCCCATTGGACCAAAGGCGGGTTTAAATAATTTAGTGGGGAATCAAGAACCTTCTGTCCCTCCCCAAGAATCCCACGTAACCGATCCCCTCCCTTAGGAAAAAATGGTAATTAACATAGGAATAAACACTCATCCCCTCAAGCCCCCTCTCTTGTGGAATCATAGCCCCCTATAACTCTAGTCCTTTTTAATCTAGCAGGTAGCCATGTATTTATGATTAATAATGATAGAAAACATTACATGTCTTGGACACACTGGCTTTTTAATAATCGTTTGGGCACCCTGGCCTTTCAGCATTGTAACAATACATTATTTAAAATGGGGGTTCAAAACCTGGGGTGTTACAACTCCCATTATATCATCAAATAAAACATCCCTCTTGGCCCATAATCATGACCCCCTTGGCCCACTAGTGGATAACTTGACAATCATAACCTCACAACATGCAATCAATGCATTAGTTATAATATCAACATCTCAAAGAAGAATTCACATGTTAAATGAGACATATTAGCATAAACATAACATCATGAAAATGATAATCCTTTCAACACCATCACATGGAGGGTAGATACTTATTAAGATATTTATTATCTATGAAATCAAATTTACTATCCTAAATAACACATAGTGAATACCATTTTTTATCTCAAAAGAAAAAATTATCATTAAAACATACATCTAGCCCATGGATCTAGTAGGTTAAGTTTATCAGTATTAGTTGGGTCATTCATAATATGAGTGCTAGGTTCCCATCAAGATACTAATTGACGATCATTTATTTATTTTACCATTCTCTTTAATTAACCTAATATCCATAATACGTACTTAATGTAATGAACCATTATGGCCCCCTTTAGTATAATTATTACATACTTCTTTATTATTATTTATTTATACAAGTACTTATTATGACCACTTTAGGATAAGTGTTATATTCCACTGTTGTTATTATTTACTTATATATTAATAATAATATGGTGCATGACATTGATGGTATCAACAAGTAAGGAAAACTATAAGTTTGAAATGGATTTGATGGTTTCAATGGATAAACAAATTTCAACGTTTAGAAAGGCCCCAATGGTGTGAACAAATAACAATAGTTAAAATTTTGAAAAATATCTAATAATTTCAAAGGATTCGAAAAATTTTAGTTTGAAAAGGTTTCGATGGTTTTGGTAGATAAGGAAAGTTTGAACTACTAAAGAGTATCAATTCTTTTTGGTGAGACTAAACAATTCAAAGAGATTTTTAAAATTAAACATGAGGAGAAGGAAAAAACAAATTATGAAAGGAATATATTAAAAATGTCAAGGGACAATTTCTTATTTTTGTCTTAATAGGAGCATACAAACTCATATGAAACTAAAATTTTAAATGTAAGTCCATAGATACAAGGACTATAAAAGTTTTAGTGAGGATGGTTTGCATATTCACCTCTAGAATTTTGGAAAATGACAATTAGTCATTTTCAAAGAATAGGAGTGTACTCAATGACCAGAGCTCGGTTGAGTATGCAATTTGGAAAATGTGGAATAAGAGTAGGCATGAGGAAACCTGGTAGAGTATTTGTCTATATTATAATGGTTTTTAAGTGGAATTGAAGAAACAAACCAAAATCCACTATTCTAGGAGAGATTTTTGGGAATTTGGAAACTATAAATGGAAGAAAAGTGACCTAGGATACAAAAAATGGAATATTTTTCTTACTCGATGTTTGATCTCATCGAGAATATGGAAAAAATATCATAGTGAATATTTTCTAGTTTTGGTTCATTTGAAAAATAAAATTTATCCACAAATCATGTTTGGAATAAGTGCAAAAAGTACAAAGTGGGAAATTGCATATTGATGCAAAAAAAGGACTGGAGCATTAGATCTCCAAGATAAAGATAAATTCCCATAATAAAAAAAATTATTTGTTCCCAACATAAGTGTGTTTCTATTTCTTGTTGGATTTATTTTTTCATAGGTGGATGAAGTAGGTCTTCAAACTTGATTGCACTAGTAGAAAAATGCAAAAATTGGGAAGAAAGGACAAATTTTAGGAGCTATAACTTTTTTCTTTGGAATTTGAATGGATCATGAGTATAGTCATTGAAAAGAGAGTTTAGAGGAAAATGTGATAGAAGGTTTATGTTTTCAAAAGGTGTTTCTATTTACTCTAAAATATTAGTAGAACGAGGCCCTCAAGCTTGATTGGACCAATTAATTATCAATTTGGAACACCCCCAATTCATATTCAATTTGGATAAATAAGTTTATGGTGATATAATTGTAAGTTTTAAAACTATGAAGTAAATAAATGCATACATATTCTAAGAAAAACATAAATTAATCAATGGCTCACGCATATAGTAAACAGATATTTACGCTGGAAACCCTTAACTGTGAGAAAACCAACCTTCCTTGGTGCCACACCGTTTAAATCTTAATTGTATTAATTTCTCCATTTGAAATATAATATATACAATATTTTAGCTATCTCTCAGCTACCAAAAACATAATCTCTTAATCGAGGATTAATTTAGAAAATCACTAAAAATAGCAAAACTACTAAAAATAGCAAAAACCACCCAAATGGTTTTTTCCAGGGTGTTGTTCCAAACCTCATCGACTCTAGGCTACCACCTGGAGCTAAAAAATATGCATAACAAAAGGGGAGAATCCTTCCCCCATTGGGATTCCCCTAGGAAAGTTCTCGAAGCACATGCCCATAAAGAGAAACAAGTGATGGGATTGTTAGACGTAGTCATCAAATCTAATGCGCCCCCACACACACATGAAAAGAATATAATACCTACCCAACATTATCCCACTTTTTTTTTTCATATAGGGATTCACAAGATTACATAGTCAACAACCCAGGGAAACAATGCCCATTGTTTCTCTATACCAAGAGAGCTTCTCGGTGCTCATTGACTTTGTCAGTGAATCTGCAACATTCATCAAAGTGTCAACCCTCTCTAGAAACACCTTCTTGTCTTCAACCATGTCTCTCAAAAAATGATATTGAACATCAATATGCTTTTGTATTTGAATGATAAGTTGGGTCCATTTCCAGGAATATTGCACTCTAACTTTCATAATGTAACCTTACTTCTTGTTGTGTTTATGATTATAGCTGTGTGAGACATCCAACAGGACACAAACTGATTGAGTCGACTTGAGAGAGAGAGACCATGAGTTGGGTGTGTGGTTCCTATCTAATACAGAACTAGAACATTTTTTTGTCCTTCTCCTTATAGAGAGTTGAGAATAACTCCATATGATTCTCCTATGTAACATACTGAGAAATAAGACTTGTTGAGTTAGACCTGCATGTGGCTGAGCATAGATGAGCGTGTGAAATCCCATGAGTTGGGTGCATCATTCTGAGATAGAAATGAAATGATGTATTAACCTCCTATAAGAAAAGAGTTGAGATGATGAAATCCAGATGACTTTCTTGTGTAATGCAGTGGGAAATAAGATATGTTGAGTTGGACGTGCCTATGGATGAGCACAGGTGAAATTGATCCTAGTGGTTGAGCTCTATTGAGTGTGGTTCTCTTGTGAGACGTAGTTAGATAGATATGTGGACATATTTGTGGATGTTCCCCTAGTGGCTGAGCACTAGTGGGTGTATGATATCCCTTTCTATATTTTTCAAGATTCATACTTACTTGTAACCCTATTTGTAATGAAAAGGGTATAGTTCGGTACCACCTTAATGTAAAAGATAATTAATATGGTAATTATTAATTTTATTATAATATATTAAGGTTGGAAATTTTGTGCCAATAGACACTATTGTTGACAAGTTTAGTCTAATATAAGTAAAGGTAAATTCCCCATTGAGGAATCATATCACAGGCGTGAGTTTGAAAATTTCAGCAAACACTTGTTCTTGGGAAAAGTGCACACCTCTCTTGGGCACTAGGTTTCTAGGGTTTGTGAGAACCCTTTTGTGTGCTAGGTGTTTATGGTGGTGAATGTCTTTCTATTGAAGAATATAGAAAAGGATTGGTTGGGTTTTCTTCCCTTGTTAAGAAGAGTTTCCCAGGATACTTCTTGTGTACTTCTGCATGGTGTTTCTTCTTGTGATCTTGGTTGTTGCAAATTGTTTATGGTTTAAGTAAAATGATAAGATGAAATGAAATTCTTGCTTAAACCTTGCTTATTGAAAAATCAACATGGTATCAGAGTATAGGTCTTGAAGAACCCCTGCATAAGCACTTAAAACCTAAGTCATCCTTCTTCTACAAATCCGTACGATCTCAAGGGTTTCTATAGAATCTATATGACCCTCTTTTGTTTGGCCTTTTCAACACCTTACACGTGGGCGTTGGGGATGAAATTTGGATAAATGTGTATGACCTTACTCATCGCACCTCTAGAGACATTCGAAGTGAAATTCTGAGGATTTTGAATTTTTGGCCCTAGGGTTTCTAGGGTTCCGCAATTTTCTGTAGAATCTCAATTTTAGGGTTTCTGCAACTCCTTAAGGAAATCTTTCAGTGTGGCATGTTTAGAGGAAGAGTATGCTTTTCGTTAATGGAAATAAAAACAATGTCGATGGCATGATTACAGGCAGAGTGTGCTTGTCATTGATGGCAATATCAGAGTGTGCATCAATGACAAAACAAGAAAAGCGTAAGCTCAGGTGAAGAAAAAAGCAGTATGCAAAGATCAAAGCTCAGAAGAGATAGCATTCTGAGATGCGCAGATGAGACCCAAAGTCATCAAGACTCACAGAACCTTTGACACTTAGAGCTTTGAGAAAGAAAAATCTCAGGAGAAGGAGCGACAGTGGTCATTGGATCACCAATCTCGAATACCCGATGTCTATCAGATCAGAGTCCAGTGCACAAAGGAAGCGCAAAGGAGAAGTATAGATATGATCCATTGGATCTGAGCACCGAGGACCAATAACTGTCAGATCTAGTATAAATGAGAAGAGGATCAGGCCGAGAGCCATCCTCCAACTCCGTGAAATGCGAAGTCCCGATAAGATCCAGACCGTTTGATCATAGAGGGTTGTGGGTCGTTGATCTGGAGCAAGTTTTGGAAAGTTTGGAGTCAGGAGTTGGAAGAGTCATGGTTGGCTCACATTCAAACAACCAATACGTGAAATCGTGATTTGATCACAGTCGTTAGATAAATTTCCAGTGGAAGGACAGGATAAGCTAGAAAAGTTGCATCGCAAAAAGATTGATCCATCGATCCAAGATCCTGATCAAACAAACAACATTCACTTCGGATACAGAGATGCGAGGAGTTTACACTCAGGAAAGTTTGAAATTTGAAATCCCCGGAATGAAAAGTTCTGTCAAGCGTCAGATCTAGAGACCAGACAATGACCGTTAGATCATGGAAAATCACGTAATCATAACACATCAACAAAGACAGGTGGAAGATTACGTCAGCAAGGAAACGCGTTTGTGGATTGTCAACTTAGGGAAAAAGAAAAGGAAGGATGAACAAGAGTTTGAGAATTTAAATATATAAAGTCTAGAGACACGAAAGAGATCTCGGCCGTTGATCCGAGGGGGACATGCGTCGTTGGATCGTGGACTCCAGGTGAAATGATCCGAGAGAAAACGAGATCTTGAGAATTGAAACTCTTGGAGCCCAGATTGAGAAATCAATCTCGTCCATTGGTTTGGAGGGGCACGTGTCATCTGTTCGCTGAGACTAAGGATCGTGTGTGGATAAAGTAAAGAAGGAAGAACTGTCGATTGAAGAGGACATATGTCAGCAGATCTTCCATTCTGGAAGATATCCATTCAACAACAACAGGGCTTGAGAGTTGAAACTCCCAGAGCCCGGATCACAAAGGAAACCTCAGTCATTGATGGATGAAGGAGAGATCTGGTCTGTGGACTCGAGAGGACAGATATGAACTATCTATTCAAGAGCACCTTCAAGATCGTGATATCGACGGTCATTCTCCATTGTGGGGCTAGAACATTCTTGGGCCTTAATTTTTCATGAGCGGGCCGCAATTGAAACCATGGTTTTGGAGAAAGGACACTTGGAGGCTCATGGTGAATTGTGGGGAAAAACGAAGTTTTGTTTAAACCACCTTTGGACGTGCCTACAATCGCTTGGTCACATGAAGCTCATATCTCAAGGTCATATTGTGAAATGGAGCCAGCACTCACTAGACAAAAATTGATAAGCACCTTTTGAATGAGCGCCTGGTCACCACCAATGGTCACACGAAGGAAGGGGTTAGAAGCCAAAGAATCCATATTTGACTCGCTATAACTGACAGAGATTACGAAGAGTCTCGACTGCCAGAGAAGCTAAGTAATCTCATCATAATGGGCACTGATGATGAACTCACAAGCAACAGAACTGCCAGAGAAGATTAAGAGTTTCCATGATGATCAGGAGATGACTCAACATGAAAAATGCATGCAGAGCAGAGAAGTGAAGTGATTATGTTGTGGAGCTATGCAAAAGTAACGAAGATCTACAGTGAAAAACCTGTAGGGAAGAACAATGACGCAGTGAATAACATGTAGAGGTACTCTGCATGAAGGATGCATAAGGTACACAAAGAGTATAAAAACATAGATCAAAGAATAGATCATGGAGGCTATTGAGTGTGATTCATGTGGGTAGAAGAATGTGGTGTGTAGGAGTTGAAGCATAGAAGAAGCAAGGAACAAAAATGCATATCTAAGAGAATAACAAAAAGCACAACAGACACAAGGAGAGAGACATTGATGTAGATAGAGTAGAGCAGTGTAGCAGAATAGTGTTGAGACTGGTAAGCCAAAGATAAATTTTGTATCACTGTGATAAAGTTGTAAAAGGAAAATATTTATATTTCAGGGTGGTTGGGAGGTGCTAGGGAGGATTGGTGTCCTTAGAGTTTCAAGTGGGTGCTTGAACATAGGGAGTTGTAGCTTCCATCTGGTTGCATCTAGGAAAACTAGGGTGGCAGGGTGGTGCAAGGGCTAACTATTGTTCTCTATTATACAGGTCAATGCCTGTGTGATTGGAAGTTGGTGCATCCATCCAAAGGTTCTCGGACACTTAGGGAGTTGGTGCTTCCTTCTAGTGGGTGCTAGAGAAACCGGGGAGTTGGTGCTTCCTTCTAGTGGGTTCTATAGAAACCAGAGAGTTGGTGCTCTCAGCAATTTGTAGCTTGAAAAATAGAGGTGGTAGCCTCACAATGAGTTGGTGCTCATAAGAATGATAATGTACAGAAAATAAAGATTACTTATCACATCAAGCAGAAGAGGTTTTTACCCTTTATGGGTTTCCTCGGGAAATATGTGTCTCTGTATATTTCATGTGTGTGATTGATGTTGAATGTTCTATTGCTTACCTCCGTGCATTATTGTGATTGTCATTGAGTTCTTTGTAAAGAGTTTAAAATGAACATAATTGTTTAAGCACGATAACAACTGATTCACCCCCCCTCTCAGTTGCCCAACAATTGGTATCAGAGAGAGTTCCCTTTATTTAAGGGTAGATCCTAGAGCTTAAACATGATTATCCATGGAGGAACTTCAACCAATAAGGCCCCCCTATTCAATGGAACAAACTTTGGCTTCTGGAAAGTTAGGATGAGAACCTACATAATGGATTTAGGTGAAGATGTCTATGATATGGTAGAGATTGGTTATGTAAAGCCGGTTGTATTAGCTTCCAAGGATGACAAGCTAGAATTCAGCTTCAAAACTAAGGCTATGAATTATATTCTGAGTGTTAAGCCCTAATATTGGCTCATTACCACTTAATTGGGGCATATTAGATTAGTAATGTTATTTTATTTATGTCAGCTTTAGGCCATTAGTTGTGATTTAGATTAGTAATGTTATTTTATTTATGTCGGCTTTAGGCCAT